>PVIJ01006348.1:0-93035 GCA_004024925.1 Scalopus aquaticus | reverse complement strand
TAGTATTCCATTGTGTATATGTACCACATCTTCTTGATCCAATCATCTATTTTTGGACATCTGGGTTGCTTCCATACCTTTGCTATTGTGAACAGTGCCTCAATGAACATACGGGTGCATGTATCCTTTCGGATTAGTGTTTTTGTATCCTTTGGGTAAATTCCCAAAAGTGGGATTGCTGGGTCGTATGGAAGCTCCACGTTTAGCAGTTTGAGGAATCGCCATACAGCTTTCCATAGTGGTTGGACCAGTTCACATTCCCACCAGCAGTGTAGAAGAGTTCCTTTTTCTCCACATCCTTTCCAGCATTTGTTGTTGCCTGTATTTTTAATGTGTGCCACCCTCACAGGTGTGAGGTGGTATCTCAATGTGGTTTTGATTTGCATTTCCTTGATTATAAGTGATGTTGAGCATTTTTTCATGTATCTGTTGGCCATTTGCTTTTCTTCTTTGGAGAAGTGCCTTTTGAGCTCTTCTGCCCATTTTTGATTGGGTTATTGGCTTTGTTTTTGTTGAGTTGTGTGAGTCCCTTGTAAATTTTTGTTATCAGTCCTTTATCAGATATATTGTGTGAAAAGATCTTTTCCCAGTTGATGAAATTCATATGGAACCACAAAAAACCTCGCATAGCTAAAGCCCTCCTAACTAAAAAGAAAGAAAATGGAGGAATTTCACTCCCTGATTTCAAAATATATTACAAAGCCATAATAATTAAAACAGCATGGTACTAGAACAAAAACAGACAGAAAGACCAATGGAACCGAATAGAATACCCAGAATTAAAGCCACATATCTATGAACAACTAATCTTTGACAGCGGGGCAAAAAAAATGCAGTGGAACAAGGACAGTCTATTCAATAAATGGTGCTGGGAAAACTGGACAGCCACATGCAAAAAAATGAAGCTAGACTACTACCTCACACCCTGCACAAATGTCAACTCAAAATGAATAAAAGACCTGGATATAAGACCTGAAACCATAAAATGTATAGAAGAAAATATAGGCAAAACTCTGCACGACATATATCTCAGCAAAATCTTGAAAGACACATCCCTCAAAGCGAAGGAAGTGAAAGACAAGATAAACAGATGGGATTATATCAAAATAAAAAGCTTCTGTACAGCAAAAGAGATGTTAACTAAAATAAATAAATCTTAAAAAAAAAACAAAAAAAACTTAAGCCTGGCAGAACTGTGGAGGCGCTCCATTTTGGTAGGCCAGCCACCTATGTGGACTTAGTCAGTCACTCCAGATATTTGGGTTACTGAATGGATTCCAGGCCCTTTACAGCTATGTAGGTGGCACAGAGTTGCAGGAGGTGCAGGGACTATGAGGAGAATGTGTTCCTGAGGACACAGGGAGAAAGAGCCATGGTTGTGTTCTTTGGAAGAACCTAACGTTCTCCTTTGCTGCTTCCAATGCTTTTCTGCCCCGGGCTCAACATTCAGTAGCCCTGTGCAGCCCACAGAGCTGCATTTTTGTCATCAACACCCTGCTCTTTCCCTGGAAACTTGTTTAAATCCGATCTATTGCTGGGTGAATTGATGTCCTGCTCTGAACTTGCCCTCCCCGAGAGGACCAAAGTCAAGTGCTTTTCAAGTTGGTGTGTAAAGTAAGGACTATACTTTGGAAAGTACAAGAAGTGTTAAGCTAGTCTTAGGAATTTTTTAAAATTCTGAATATATACGTATTTATGCATGTTATGTCTCCTCATATACACATAAGATAAATAATCACTAGGAGAGTATTAAATTAATTAAACAAACAGGCCATTTGACTGAGGTGGCTCTAATGTCACGGTGACCTGTATAAGCAAATCAAAATCTAAGCCTGTAAATGACTCAAGGTTATGACCTTAAAACCTAAGAACAACCCATCACACACAGCCAACAAGTGTTAAGCTACAACCCGTCAATAATTCCTGCACTTTGCCTTTGCTTTTCTCTGTGAAAATCCCCAGCTTTTGCAAGGGAAGTGTTTCTAACTTACATCCAGTTTGGCACTGCCCAATTCCAAATGGTAACATACTTAAATGAACTTAAAAAAAATTTTAATATCCCTCAGTTTATCTTTTCTCAAGAGGTTTGCAGCTGGAAAGAGTGATTGGCTCATATAACAGGCAGTCAGTCCAGCAGCATGAAAACTACTGGACATCATCAAACCTCCTTAGGGTTCTGAGGTTCAAGGGGGAGGGGGGAGGAAAGAAATAAGAGGAGACAAGGGATGGTGGTGGGGAAAAGGAAGAAAAAAAATTAAATAAGTAAATAAAGATCACAGAGCAGAGTAGCCGCTCCAGGGAACCACATGGGTACTGGCACAGCACGCAGCAATATTTAAAAATAACAATTTTATAAAGTGATTAGCAATTTCATCAAAGTTCTCTTGATCCTCCCTTTCTGTTTATTATAGCTGCTGAAAAAAGTACTAGGGACTCTAATGTGACATCTAAGAAGGCCTCTCAAACACATTTTTGAAAAATCAGTCACTTAAAATTTTTCACGTTCCTCAGATAGCCAAACTTAAGCAAAACATTTCAGACATAGGACTGGAGGGGGAAAGATTTGCAAGGTGTGAAGATTTGCTTACAATTTTCTGACTGAGAGCTCTTTCTGTCATTAATGCAGCTAGCCCTTGAACTACAAGAAGGTTAGGGCCCCAACCCCCACACAGTCAAAAATCCACATGTAGCTTTTGTCTCCCCGAGAAAGTAGCTTGTAATAGCCTGCTGTTGGCCAGAAGCCTTGCTGATAAAATAAATACTTGACTAACATATAATGTGTATGACATACATAGTGTAGTGCATTCTTACAGTAAAGTAAGCTAAAGAAGAGGAAATGTGAAGAAATCATAAGGAAGAAGTAGTGCATTATAGTTCTCTACTATAATTAATAATACCACCTGTTTATGTCATCTCTTTACAAGAAAATCCACATCTACGTGGACCCCCTCAGTACAAACACACACTGTTCAGGGGTCAGCTGTGCTCCCCCCGTGTTTAAGTGTGCTGACAGATTGAGCTTGTGGCCCTTCCTTTAGGCCATTGCTCTCGAGAAGTGGTAAAAGTGCTGGTAGGGGATTGATCTGAATTTCTTCTCCTTAAGCCCTTCTGTAAGCTACATTTTTGAACAAATGACAGTGCCATCTTGTTTATCTCTTCTCCAAGAAGTAGCATTTTAAGGATCCCATTGAGCTAGTAACTACTGGTAGTTTTATTGCATATAGAACAGGCAGGATGAACTAGACTGGAGAAACAACAGGGACTTTGTTCTCTGGTGTCTTCTCCTGAAGACAGTAATATATGGTCTTCGCCTATGGCATCAGTATGGGGTCATTCTTATTTATGATTTTAAAAATAATCTGTCTCTGAATCAAATTCATTAGGACATACTCTTTGAGGTTGTTTTTCCCTAATGATGAATTTGTGCTGATCCTAGCACACTGTCCAAGTCCTTTTGTTGCAGAGAAACTTTCGTTTGTGAGATAAATGGCTGTTTCAGGAGCTGTCCGTGCAGAAATAAGAGAAGTTAACTGGGCCTCAGAAATACTGTGAAGTATTTTTTTAAGCATGAGCTGAATTGCAGTTTTTGTCTTTGGATTTGATTTTTGATGGTTTAATATGGGGGAGACTATAAAACTTTGTAAGAAAAGAAGTACAAAATTAAATCACATTTAGTTTTGCGTTTAATTACCCTCATGAAAAGAACATGATATTGGTAATGACATGGAAAATATAAGATATATCTCTCTGAATTCTGATTTCTTTCTGATCCTCCAACCTAATTTCAGCTCCATCTTAATGACCTTCATGGATCTCAAGTTCAACATGTCCAAAAGCAAAGTCCTTAGCTCTTTTCTCAGATCTCCACTTGCACATGTCCTTGGGTGTGATGACTCTCCAGCTTGAGTGATGTTGGTCTCTCTCCTCTCCTCCCTTGTCCTTGTCCTGTCAACTCTCCCTGTCAAATGACTTCTTGCTCTGCCCTCCACTCCACTTCTCTGCCTTAATTCTAGCCTTCATCATTTCTCTCAATGAATCCCCAATGTGCCTCCTCTGGCCTACAATATAAAGTTCACAGTCTAGCTTAACGTCCATGATCCCCCTTAATCCTTTCTCCCCAGCATTAGCCCCAGCCCTTCTAGATGCTTTCATACAAAGTTCTTTCACAAATCCATGCCAGTCTTTTAATGGGTATGTCTACCTTCTCTGCTGAGCCAGCATTGATTCACCATTTGAGACCTGGCAAAAATGTTGCCTTCTTTGGGGAGAGTTCCCTGATTCTACCCATCAGGCTAGTTACTGTGCCCCTGTAACTGCCATCCTTACCTCTCCTTCACAGGATAACTATCTGCTTGTCTTTCTTCCTAGATGCAGTGATTTCATCAAGTATGTCTTAATCATATATTTCTAGTAATCAGTTAAGCGCCTGGTAACTAGCAGGATCTTAGAATTTTGCTGAATGAATGAGTGAACTTATGCCCTAGGACATGGTAATAGCATGTACTAAATAAATGAGGCATTTAACCACAAACTGAGGGATATATGTAATAGGACTTATCTTGAGTAGCTATTAGGAAATCTATATTTACCTTTGAACCTACGCAATATGAACCCATTGGGTCTTCTTTGTAAGTGCTTACCTTCTGTATTCTCTCATATACATCACTGGTCTTTCTTACCTTCCTCCCCTCCACACACACACATATATGAACACACAATTATCTCTTTAGTATTTGCCCTTTGTGAACTGCCCTTTGTGAACTGCCTTCCCAGACTGATGACAGAACTGGACTATCACCACCCTAATACTCAGCCTCGGGCTCTTCCCCTCAGACCAGGTGCCAGAACACCACAGTTCTTTCTCTTCTAACTGATGCCCCTCAGCAAGCTCTGCTTGAAAGGAATGGGGCCTATTACTCTTTAATAGCCCTATGAGCTCCACCCCGTCAGATAATCTCATCTGATGGTGGATTCCACCACTGCATCTTGGACTGACTACTCTGTGTTGCAAGAGCAGAAGGCAGTGCAGAGTCCCCAAGGGTCCCTGTCTGCTTGCAGACAAAACAGCAGGAGGGCCAGGCAGTGGGGATGAATCAGTTCTGCCAGCCACACTGCAGCTGAGCAGAGCCCTGGTGGTGAGGTGAAGGTCAGCCTAGAACAGCTCCGAGTGACTGGGGTGACAGTGCTCCCTCCTCCCGGTGAGCTCTGGGAGGGAAGCCACAAACACGCAAGGAGAGTGAGCTAAGTTGATGGCAAATTTGACTGCAACAAACTCATTGCGTGACATAAGGTTAAAGTTTGACAAATAAGAAGATTTAGAGTTGGAATTCTCTTGAGGTAGAAAACAGTAAATAGCAAAGCCCCTATGAAAATCACTCAGAGAGGGCCTCCCTGGTGGCGCAGCGGTTAAGCGCTGCGCTGTGGAGCTGTCGGCGGCGGCGACCCGAGTTCGACGCCCGGCCGGGGAGAATCCCACATGGCGCGGCAGACCTCTCCTGCCTCGCCCGCTGCTCCCCTCAGCAGTGTAGTTCTGATCTGCCTGTTCTGCTCCCCGCTCTGTCTCTGGTGAACCCTCTCGCCACCCCACGCCTCTGGCCTGTACCCCAACTTGTATGTATAAATAAAAAATAAATCTTTAAAAAAAGAAAAAGAAAATCACTCAGAGAATGGAAAGCAATCGCTTATGAGCATTGTAAGATATTTACACTGTGGTTCGTGCACGGAATCTGCTGTCTTCCTTTGCTCTATCATACACTAGTTTATCTGGGATGTGATTTTTTTAAATTGTGGCACCAGTTGTCCTTCTGTGAGGATTATTGTATTATTCTTTGACATTCTTTGGATTCCTGGAAGATTTGGAAGAGATTTGATGTCCTTTTTTATAATAGAGCCATGGGAATCACTTAAGAAAGATTTACGTTCGATTTATGTTAGAGTGATAGTGTCCATGAGAAGCTGATTTGGCTGTGCCTTGCTGACCAAGCATCTAGAAGTTCAGGTTTAATCATATGGTTAACTCAGTGCTAGAATGTCCATAATCCCATGCTTCCTAGATCAATAAATGCTTGAGCAAGATTGAACCTGCAGTCACTTGCCCCCCCTCACATCCACTACTGAAAGCCCAGCCCTTTCTCTATATAGTTTGTCCACAACCCCTCCACATTTATCACTCAACTAGCTCCATGCCTAGAAGCCACAGAGGTGCTAAATGAAGTCAAAGTGATAAAGTTAGAACTTGAAGTGGTTTTTGAGGCACCCCAGAGGGAGGGGAGCCTTATGAAAGTGAAACTGGAAAAAAAAGAGAATGGCATGTGCTCATGATGAACAATGGTGGACCCACGTGGTGTGGAAATAAGATCTTCATGCCAGTGCTGCAGGCTGGGTGAGCCTTGGCCTGCCGAGAGATAGAGGCCAGGGCTCCTGTTTGGTCAGATGACTAGCCCATTGCATGCAACATGGGTAGAAAAAGGAGTTGAGGTGGAAAAATGGCCCTCGACATTGAGAGGCTATGTAACACAACTATTCATTGCCCCAACGTGGACTTTGGACATGGTGATTTCTTCAGAGTCCTAGACAGGAAGACAGAAAGAGAAGATGTGTTTGGCTCTTCGTCCTCCAGCTTTTCCATCCCGACTTCACCTCTACGTCTACAACCCGGGCGTTACTTTATACTGTATCTGTGTGCTAACACCAGTTCCTGTATATCTGTAGATTGAGGTGTATAGATATACTAAGGCACACTTGTAAACAGGAGCCAATGAATTCTTGAAAGCAGATGCCCATGAAATTTTCTCAGTCATACTTAGAATCTGTTTTAACCTAAAGTTATGGAGACAGACTTGAAAGGAGACATCCCCAACCTTGCTAACATGTAAGTATAAAAAGGCACAAATTGGATGGATATTGATGATGTTATTTCTGTAGAGACATCATCCATAGACTCCTAGTGTCTTTGCTTTGCTTCCCTATAGTGATCACAACATAAATTACTTGTCTTGTTTGACTTCCTTGTTCACCAAAGTTGAGCAGATTGTGGCCGTTTTCAACGCTTCTACCAGACAAAAAGCTTGGGACCATTTCTCGAAAGCTCAGCGCAAGAACATAGACATTTGGCGAAAGCATTCTGAGGTTGGTGATTTTATTATTACTTTTTAACCACCATCACACAGCTGGATTGGCAGAGAATAGTGTGGCTGCAGCCATTATGGTTTTGTTAGAGTGGGCGGTCCCCCTGCCATTGTCCTGTTTCATTGTTGGTTCCAAATTCAGCTCAGATTTGTTCCTCATCCAGAAAAGCAGCTGACAATGCTGAGGACAGAGTGCTTTTCTCCCTTGGAAAGGGAAAAAAGACTCTCTCCCATTCATAGTAATGAGCTAGGAACAAACCAAGAGGCTTTGCCCAATAAGTTATTTTTTCTAATATGTGACATAAAATTTAAAAAAATAGTTTTTTTCAAAATTAAATACAGAATTTTTTTCTAGCATTCTGCAGCGTGATGATGACGGTTTGCTCTTTGGGCTAGAAATGGCAAGTATGCCTTCGCATCTGTGTCTTCTCTTCCTAAGCAAGGTCTCAGTCCCCTGCGGTAGCCAGTAGGTTATGTTACACCTCTCTCCAGAGCCAGTTCCTAAAGGGAGTGAATGGGCAGGCTAACCAGACCCACCCTTCTGCATCCATGCATGTGTGAAGTGTGAGTATCTAGTCTAAGGAAAGAGTCCAGAATGTGACCTTCCGTGCCACCTAGAAAGACCAGAATGTGTCGTTAGTCATTGATCATCCAGCTGTTATTTTTAACTCCACAGTGTAGTGTACGCTTTGAACCTGTAATTTAAAAGTAAGTATACTGTCTTTGTTTGCTTCTTTTCTTTTTAAGTGAGTGTTTTTCATCTGGATGCTTCTCCATCTCTAGCATGATAATATTAAGTTCTCTAAATGATATTCCCCTCTTTCAAAATCCCAAACTTATAGAAGGTAAGGTTTACTTATGTAATGATTTTGGCTCACACTTGTAAAATAAGTGTTTTATGTAGAGTTTGAGCAACCACAAAATACTATGATATCAATCATTTGGGTAGCATTTTAAGTGCCCATTAACTAATGCAAAATTACAGTTGAATACCAATGGCACTAGATGTAACATCCACATGAATACCAAATGAATTCTTTATTATCACTGTTATTATGGTGAATACTGAATGACTTCACAATAATGGGACACTTAAAATGCTAGTACAATTTATTGTTAAGAAGGCCATTTTTTATTTTGTTCACAAATGCCTCCAAAGGTAGTTGGTGACTGATGCAGTTCTGTTCCTCTGTTCAAGATTCTAAGTAAGGAGGAGGTGGGATTTTTAATTTTTCAAGGGCCATTAAAACAAGGGGTACTAACCTACCTGATGCTCTCCCAGACACTGAATTCAGACTGAGTCAACGTTGATTCTCAGGAGGAAGAGTCCCCCTCATTTATGATGAAACATACAAGTGGGAGGTTCTGAAAATACAAATTGGAATCCATAAACAATTATTCAGATTTGGGGGTGATCTATGATGAATTGTTTATTTACTTTCCTTCCCCCAAAAAACAAACACGAATAAAAGAAATATTAAGAGAAAGACAAGAGGCATGATGCTGAATAAATCTGGGCATAAAAAAGCCGTCATATGTGTCCACCAACATCGGTTGTGATCAACATCTCGGTTCCTGCCATGTTTGATCCCCTTCCCTTAGTCCTGCTTCCCGGTGCTGGAACGTCTCCCCATTCCTGAGTTTCCAGCATTCAGTTCAGACCATATCCAGAAGATACGATCCTGAGCTTTGTTCCACGGAAGCCTTCTTGCTCTGCTTTGTGCTGGGAGGCAGAAACGAGCTGTCCTGCAAGGCGCGCCTTTCAGTCCTGCGTGCCTCTGCGCCACTCCCCCAGGCTCTTTTGATATCCATAGGGAAATAGAATTCTCAGCTACCTTTGATTTTCTCTCCCACATGTCCTTAATTGATTAAATACCGGTTGGTAATTTAACATTGTGGACGATTTCTCAGTTGCTTATAGGCTTGATAATTGGATTGATTTTTTTTTTTGCATTCCCATGTACTGCATCTGTTAATTATCTGCAACACCTTACAGATTTATTACAGTGTACTAGTGATTTACTGCTGAACCGCAGGCACCCTGTGGAAACACCCTTAGCTTTTTTTTTTCCCTCCATTTTCCTTTTGCCACCCTTCCCCACAAGAACAGCTACTGTATGACAGTTTGTCATTAATTGAAAGGACTAAACAATGGGCCCTTTCAGCTTCATTTATTCTTTCCACCTGACTTTTCCTTGTTTTAAGTGCTTTCAGTCCACCTCTATGGGGATAGGGCTCTTTGTCAGTAGAAAAATTAGCTGTCCACAACATAAAAAAATGTCCCTACTCATCATGTGTGACATTTGCCTCCAAAACCCAGTGGAGTTATATAAAGCTGAGTCAGCTTCTCTTTCTGCTGGGTGGCCTGGTCAAATAAGGAGCACTTGCTGGTCCCACTGTCCTCTTGGGCCTTCCCATGATGGTGTCCCCGTCCCAGGAAACGTGCCTTTCTGCCTCCATGTTTTCCTGTTCTAGCACTGGTGATCTCCAGGCCTCAGAGTTGACCACACACATACTGTTGGCAATAAATTGTGCTCTTTCCATCATGCTATAGTTAAAGCCTGTGAGCTGAGAGGAGAAGAGAATTGAGAGAACCTATCACACAGAATAGATATGTCTCTGTCAAATCAAAGAGGCTCTGGCCCTGTGTTTAAATTCATGCCTCTACATTATGTGTTGTAATTTAATTTAATTGTTATTCATAGGTTTATTTTTTATAAAGTGACTTTATCTTAGTTATTTGACTTTTATTTAGAGACTTTTGTTTAAGTGGGGGAAGCAAAAGAATAACGCAGCCCTTCCTCTGTTTTAAGGTTTTTGTTTTAAGGGCAGTACATGCAAGAGAACAGAATGGCTAAGATTCATAAGTATATAATATACAGCTTGTTACAAAATAAATAATTATTGAACATAAATGATTATAGTGTTCTGATTTTTAGGCACAGTAGTAAAGCATTTATTGTGTAATTGTTCGCTTTTTATGCATTTTCATATACACTCTTGCATTCAAACTGCCTACTTTTACTACTGTTCCCTGTTTATATGTGAGTTGACAAACCCTCAAAGAAATTAAGTGGACTACCTGCGGTCACTCCACTAGTGAGTGGAGAAAATAAGTTTTGATCCTAAAACCTAAAAGTGATGCTAAAACAACCATCAAAACAAAAACAATTAACCCAACACGATAGCATGAAACACCAAAGGAGTTTTAATTTGCCCCTCAACATTTTTTGGAATGTTACCATGTAGCTACCTGAGTGTGTGTGCACACGCAACACGTGAGCATGTACACACATGAGCATATGCCAACATGCAGGTGCCCTATTTTGCATGAATAATAATAATTGTCAACGCTGTCAACTTAGTGAACCAAGCATTTAGCCTGATGCTAAATATGTAATTATTCCTTTTATCCTTAAAACTCTTATTACCACATTATTCCAGTGTGTGAATCGAAGCTAAGCAGACACGCAGTGGGCGTAGCTAAAGTTACACAGTGGGTCAGTGGTAGAGCAGGCCTTTCATGTTCCTAGCCATGTGCTGTGAGTGAGGGACTTTTGTGTGGCACCATAGTAGGAGGTAATTCTCGTAATCTGCACAGCTGCCCGGCTAGGTGGATGCTTTCATTACCTCCTCCTCTTTTTCTTAACAAATGAGGAAATTGCGACTCAAGAGAAATGAAATAATTTGTGAAGAGTCCTTGAATAGTCAGCAGTGAGCAGGGGTTTAACCCAAGTTTGACACTAAATCCCTCATTTTCCACTCGCCCATTCCCCTCACAGCTTCATCCTAACTTAGATGAGGCAATGTTTGGGAGGTAAAAGCTTCAGATTGTAGATGTCCATGTGCCAGTCATAATACACCAAAGACCTTTGGGAAGAGGTGTGTTGACAGGTGTCTGTGACTCTGACGCGGGGCATCCTCTCCTTTCAGGAGCTCAGGAATGCTCAGAGCGAGCAGCTGATGGGCATCCGGCGTGAAGAAGAAATGGAAATGTCAGACGATGAGAACTGTGACAGCCCTACTAAAAAAATGAGAGTCGATGAATCAGGTAATGCTGATAACCACCGCATGCCCACGAGGTCTCATACTCCTCTTCTAAACCCTAGATGGGCATACATAGTGGGAAATGGTCACATAACTCATCTTTATTTGAGTTATACTTAAGCTTTCATCTTTGAGTGACTCTGCCTTTTATTAATAGAACTTTAAACTCCTTCTTAGGAACATAGTGATTTAAATTGCTTCAGTTGTTTCTCCATATGTAGGTCTGGGGCCATTATACTTTTTTTCAGGGATATTTGTCTGTTCCCATAAAAATCCTTTCCCAGAGTATGGCAGCCATGACTGATGTTGAAATATAGATAAAACTTGGTTTCAGTCAGGGCACTTACACGGAAATCGTTTCATCGCTAGAGAAGTCTTTTAGCTTCTGAGCCAATGTTCTAGAGGAGTAGACATTTTTTCCAGTAAACTTTTGTCCATCTAACCTGTAAGCAAAGGGGTGACCCCATTTGGTACCAAGAAAAGGACCATCGCTCCTTGAATTGTAAGAAATAGGGAAGCTTGAATAGAACGTTGCTCTGCTTAATCTGTTTTAAAATCTTTCCTGGAATTGTATGTAAATGCCTCAGTATTGTAAAAGCAGGTAAAGGGAATGCTCGCTCAAACCTAGGACACCAAGATAGACAAGCTCATCCCAGGGCAGAGCATTCTAAAGGGGCTGGGGAGAAACACACTTGCCAAAAAAGAAATTTAGAGCAAAGTTTAAATCTTCTCCTCATATGTACCAGAGAATAAAACACACCTTTTAAACAGAGACTCTAGTGACCAGGAACAGAGGATCTTTGCTCCCTTGTTTATAGAAGCCAAAATCAAGGTCATCCAGCTTGCAAGGTGGTGAGAATGCTGAGTTTGCCGGGACCTGAGGAGAGAATGCCACAGGCATCCGGGATGAGGGCAGGAGAAGGCTCATGCCTCCAGGCATCCATAGAATGGGTTTAACTTCCTTTAAACAGTGGTTCTTAAAAGTGAGATCCCTAATCCAACTATATCAGTATCACCTAGGAACTTACTAGAACTTTAAATTGTCAGGCCCTACTCAAGACCTACTGAATCAAACTACTCTGGGGGAAGTGGAGGTGAGGACATGAGATCAAGCAGTCCGTGTTTTAAGCCCACCCAGGGTATTCAAGTGCATGCTAAAATTTGAGAACCACTGCCTCAGAAAATGTCCCCGTTGTGCTCAAATTCCATTCATTTAAGTCTTTTAGAAGCTTAGCGTAGAAATAGGTATCTTACCATTCATTTTAAGTCATACATCCTTCGTCTGAAAAATAAATGAACTTAGCATTTATGTGTCGACATATTTCTCTTATTAGACTGATACCAGATTCCTCAGGAGTGCTTTATTATCAAAAGAAAGGAGTGATTTTTAGTTTGACTGTTTATAAAGATCGTCTGGTAAATAAAATTATTTCCTTAAAAAAAGCTTTCAGCATTTTTGAAGCTTCTAGATAAGTGCCAAGTTCCTATGAAACATGGATCCTTAACATCCTTGTAAGGTAGGTGTAGAAGAAAAGAATGGAGTCGACCAGAAATTCAAATTTTATTTGAACCTGTGGCTTCCACTGGGGGGTGGATGGTGACATTTTTAAACAACTTGTCAATTTCCCAAGTAAGAGATGTGTGTAACTTAACAGCATGCTTGCAAGAGGGTGACAATAATGAAGATTCAGAATAGACTCGCTAAGATGTTCAGCACCAGGCCAGAAAGCGTGTACCTGCACCCTCAGCTCCGCTCTCTGCTGCAGGGGAATCCACAGCCATTCCCAGGATCCCTCTTCAAGGCCTGCTCTGCAAGTCTGACTGAAGAGCCCTCTTCCTGACCTCTCTGGGTTTTTTTCCCCCAGGCATTTGATAAAATGCCTGAAAAGTCAAATCTGAACTTTCAGAAACTTTCTCCAGGCTTTGTACTTGGTCAGCAAAATGAATAAACACACAACCCAGAGCATGTTCTCTACCAGATGCTGAGGGAAGATGAAAGAACTGTAGTTCAAATGCCGGCCCCAAAGAGTTCAAAGTCATCTTCATGCTTTTCAAGATGAGATGGGCCAGAGAATATGGCATGTGGTTTATGAGGAAAGCGCAGGACTGATTAGGGGGAGAGGGAAGGCAATTAACCCTTTCTATTCTGCGGGGACCCCAAAGACCCAGCCCTATAGCAGGCAGCTGTTCTTTAGTCTGGCTTATGTGGGGACACAGCCTGACTGCGAGAATTTTCCTCTGGTCTTTTGACCAAGCCTCAGGCGGATCCCTGAGAACAAACTGCTGCTTACAGCTGGGATGGAGGCCCTGCAGCCTGAGGGAAACATGCCCTTCGGGCATTCCGCTAGGTGACACATCACTCATTTTTAGGTACAAATTTGCATCTGTCAGTCACTGAGGAGCAGGCCTCTCAAAATACAGCACTCTAATTCACTGACGGGGGAATTGTCAAGCCCTGAAGTAGACGTGAAATTCTCTGCTATTTAAAGAATCCTGGCCCCTTTCCTTTCTGCCTGAGTAGTGGGATTTTGCCTCCAATGTCCTGAGCAGTAGCTGGACCAGGAATTCTTGGTGATTTCAGGGGAGACCAGCCCTGGAGGAGGCCCTCCTTGTGCCAACACAGTGTCAAGACAGCACCTCCCGAAGCAAGCTCCCACTCAGGTCCACCCAGTTCTCTGATCTTAGCCTCCCTCTGAGAGCAGAAGCTAACCTGCCCGCATTCTATTTCTAAGGGGGTGGTAGAACTGGCTTTGTTTGGTTTCTGGAAAAGACACAATTTACTGTGTGACAACTTGAATGATACCTTAGCCTTCATTTTGTTTTAATCAAAATTTTGCAACATATCTGTTTTTCTGGTGATGAAGAACTTTTCTTTGTAGGTTTTGCTTCCCGCCACATAGCGTAATTTACATTTACATATAGCGTAATTTGCATTCAGTTCCCCAAGACTGCCTTGACCACAGTGCAATCCCAGGCTGGCTATTCTTTGTTCCTCATCACTTGAATCTTAAAGGAGAAAAGGAGTTTGGTGGAGCAACACCTAGATGTTGATAAAAAGGAAAATGAGTTTTGTTATCAAATTTGAAAATCAAGACACTTACCTTAGCATTAGTTCAAGATTGGCATCCTAGTCCAAAGCCTGTGAATATAATTTTTGACAAAAATCTAAATTTAGTGTGTATAGTCTTCCTCCTAATCCAGGCAAACTTTTAAAAGCCAGATCTGTTCCTCCTTCTCCCCCTCTCTCTCTGTCTCCTTTTCTTACTCCCTTTCTCCTTCTCCCTCCCCCTCACCTCTCTCCCCACCCCCTGCCAGGTTTGCAGGGATGAGGCTGGAGTGCATAAGGCAGAAAAGGCAAAAAAAGAGGACATCTCTGCTAGATTTTTTTTAAAAGATTTATTTATTTATACATACAAGCTGGGGTAAAGGCCAGAGGCGTGGGGCGGCGAGAGGGTTCACCAGAGACAGAATGGGGTCTGCTGCACCATGTGGGATTCTCCCTGGCTGGGCTTCGAACTCATGTCCCGGCTGCCGACAGCTCCACAGCGTAGTGCTCAACCTCTGCGCCACCAGGGAGGCCCTCTCTGCAAGATTGTTTGTTCTCTCATGGACAGACCTGGCAGGTGGTAGTAACAGGAGAGTTAATATGAGTCCGCGTATGTAAAGCACTTGTGATTTCCCTTACAGCCTGAGCACATCATAAACCAGCAGTAAATGTTGACTCTGCGTTAACATTATCTTAGTCTTCCTCCGGCACCCAGTCCTGGTCCTTTTCCCAAATAAATTCTCAACAAAAGTTTGTGGACTTTAGTTTCATATTTATTACCTTTCTTCCGTCTTTGTGTGTGATGCTCTTATTCCATAAGTATGTAGGAAGAGGGTAATCCTAAGAACGTTCACATTAATTAAATTGCAATGGCAAGTGTGAAGAAGCACATTCAAACAAAGACAATTCATTTCCTCTGCAATGTTCAGAACTTTAGACATATAAAGTTCAGTGCTGGCTGCAGAATAGGTTGTGGCCCAGAGTTGAAACTCGGCCTCATCTAATCTAACAATAGACATTTGACAATAAGCTTCTTGCAGTCAAGGTACCCAGGGCAATGGAGAGTTAGACTCAATCTACCCAGCCCTCCAGGTGTGGGATGCTTTTTAATGAGGAAACAGTGAACATTTTAAGTTGATAAATGCGCAATGCCTAGTAGAATATTTATCCTAATGTCATTAATTTCAGCTCAATATAAACCAAAATGAGCATTACTATCCAGTGTACATACCTCATTCAGTATTTGGTGACTGTACATTGTACACTGAGAGCAAATTTTAGAAGAGTGAAGCTAAAAACATCCCTTACTTAATAGAAAACCCTTAAACCATTCCATAATGCATACACAAATGCTCTTGGATTTTAATTACACCTCATTTAAACTCTGAGCTCTTTTAGGAGCAAACATTTTTTTAATTAGTGTTTTCTGGGTTATCAGTTTTCCATGGAAACTCACCACAACATAGGTACATACTTTTTAAAAATTTCAGTAAGAAGTCAAACAAAGATTTTCCAAGTCTTTTAGCTAACCAAGTCAAATGGGGTTCAAAATTAAATTCCATTGGAACGCGCAGTGTTCAATCTGAATATTTGTATATGTCTCTGAAAGCTTTATGTTAAAAAAATGAATAATAAGGCTCTTTCTGGCTAAGCCCCTTGTCTTTTTAAACACCAGGACTGACTTCATATTTCTGATTTATTTTTATTGCCTGTATGGGAGTGCTTTCAAAAGGCATAAAGGATACCCAACAAGGTTACAACCTGGCGTCCCTGAGAAGAGGTTTCCTCTTACCCCCAAGGCCCTTGGTTACAGGAAAAGGGATGACACGATGCCAGGCCCAGGGTCCTTCAGGCAATAGAAGAAGCCAACTAAAGGTGGTCACAGCACTCACAGCTGGTGGCAGCTTCCTTTTAGGAAACACAGTGTGGGGGAAGCAGCCTTATTCTGGATTACTCAGCACTCAGCAGAGGAACAGGAGCGTTCAGGCATGGAAAGTGAGAAGGTTCGGTCTGAGGCCACATGTGAGGGCTGAGCTCCCACACCAGCAGATCCCGCCAGGTGCATCAGAGGTGAGAGGAAGCATGGGCTGGGCGAAGCAGCTGTGTGCAGACTTCGTTTCTCACGTGTCATGACAAACTGAAGGAGAAACAGAGCAGCAATGCACCTCCATCAGCAACCGAAGCTAAGGTTTTTCCCCATCCCATCCACACCTCCCCACCTTTTTTTTTTTTTTTTTTTTTTTGGTCAAAGGAATTCAAATGGCTGCTTATTTGGGTAGTCACAGTTTCCTTTTCATAATAGACATGTTTCTGAAAAGCTATGTCTGGAAAGTGTAGAAATCATTTCTTTTTATAAATTGCTTTACCTTTTAAATGCAGGAGACAGATGCTGTAGTGCAGGATATCTTTGTAATGGAAACACTCCTTCTGCCCAGCCAGACTGTGTTTATCTGTTTTGTGAATTCACATTCGGAGCCTGAACTGTGTTTAAGCTTAGAACCCTCAGAATCTTATATTAAGTCGGTTCCGACAATGCCATGTTCTGACATCTCTTTCATACATGCACACATTTTCCCTAGTCCTCTGTTTGGTGTAAAATTGATTTCTGCTGCTGAACTTGCATTGTGTCTAAGAGACCACAGATTTCCCCCAGTCTAACCACTCAGGTCTTCAGCGCTTCTACAGAACTCAAGGGAGCCCACGTCGAGGCTTGCCAAGAGTTGACACATGCTGGGTTGATACTAGCTTGGAGCCGGGCAGGTTCTCAGAAGGGTTTCCTGTGTGACAGCCCAGCACCTGCTCCCAGCTGCCTTTGCAGCCTGGACTCTGGCTTTGTTAAGTCCGGCGTTCTCGTCTAGTGACGTGAGGCCCTGCAGCCTGCAAAAGGCTTGAGCTGATGGGCAGTTGGCAAGCAGAGGAAAAAAGTGAGGTGGCTAATCAGGCTCAGAGAGAGAGAACATCAGACGCCTTGACCTAGGAAGAGCGGAGACAGAAAGCCAGTTAGCAGCCAAGGTCATGGCGTAACCGCCCGCCCTAAGCTCCCAGGCTCTTACTCCGCTCAGCCACCAGGGACTCCGTGATCTAGATTACAGTGAATTATGTTTGCTGGGCATTTTATTCTGATAAGGTTTGATGCAGGATCATTACATAGAAAAGTAGATTTCATCCTGTTTTCTTAGCAGACTTTAAGGACACTGAGGGAATATTTATGTAATAAGATGCAAAGTTGCTATGGAAAATACTATAGCAACCCAACATCTTCCCAGAGCCAGGCAGCCACTTGTAACAGCAATCTAAATTTACATTTATTTTAGTGTCATTTTATCGACACTCTTAGTATCTCATTCTGACAGGATGTTAAAATATGTTTTCAGCTTGCGTTTGAGCAAAATTAACAGTGTTGTTGGAATTTAAGTGTGGTTTGCACAACTTCTGGAAAAAATAAGAATATTTTCAAGAGAGTTCAGATGACAGAATCTGGATATCTTTGTAAGGTTTTTTTCTTTCCTAAACACAGGAAAGAGTCCATTAATAGTATTTGTTTCTCCTTTTTCCTTGCGGTTTGTAAGAAATATGTCAGAATTTCTGACTATGAAAGAGACGTATTCCTTTTCAACATTGACATCATTTGCCAGGTGCCCACCTTGTGATTCTAGTTGTTGCTTCTAGAAAACACTTTCAATAGCTTGGTTAATTGCCTCCCAACCACATGTAACATGTTAACAGTAAAGTAATACCTGATTATGTATAAAAATAATGCCTGGTTATTTTGAGAAATATAATGGGTTAAGAATAATAAAGAAGAAAACAGAACTTCCATTGTTAGTAACATGACGAAAGACTATTTGCCCCCCCCCTTTTTTTCTTCTGCACTGCTTGACTATATAAGCATCTTTCTATGTATTTTTTAAACAATAAGTCTACATGATTTTGTTTTCAGACAGGCCTTCTTGCATAACTAGTGAACACTTCTTTTTTATATATCTTCATGAAATAGAAAATATAGGCAAATGTGTATCCTTTCTGGATCTTGGATTCTTTTCTATGAACCTTTGGGAGTTAACACTATACTTTGAGGAGCCAGAGTGGATACCTGAGGTTATTAAAATGTGGATAACTGGAAAAATGCCCACCCCACCCCCCAGCATTGTTTAAGTCCCTTAGATGTGAGTGTGGCAGAGAAACTATAGTTATGTAGCCAGCTGATAGTGTAAAGATAGTATCTATTGATTTTCCTCTATATCTCTCCATCTAAAATCTTAAAAGTGTGACTATAACACTGTTAAAATAGGACATTGGCCAAAAGAATCAATACCAGACCTATTAAAACATATGCTGCTACCAACTTCTTAGCACTGTGTTGCATTGTTTATGAGCATACTGGTCCTAATTCTCCTATGGTCTTATACAACATTGCTTATCAAAACACAGTTGGTGACATAAGGTATTATACCTCAACTCCTCACTCTGTCGTTCATAAGCTTCATTAACCAGAGACCTGAAGATGCTTAGGTCCACTGTAGCAATACAGAAGGAGGGTACCTGAGGTTATCTTGTAAGTTTCCCGTTAGTCATACAGTTACGTGGCACATATAACTGATGGAGAAAAAAATACCGCAAGTGATTGCTTTCTTTCTTTTCTTGGAAATTTTACCTGCCACAATTTATCTATATGTAGAGGTCCCCAAAAATTGAAATTTAAGTCAATTTTACTATTTTTTATTGTTTTTTATATCTTTTACATTTTGTTCCCCTTGGATAACCCACCACCAATTTACCCGTGACCCATCACCGTGTCCCCTTGTGTCCCCTTCCACTCCACTTTGTGCCCTTATCCTCCCTCTCCCTTGCTGAGTGTCTCTCTCTTCTTTGGTTTCCCTATAGTCCTGTTATAAGTGAAACCATTCAATATTTTTCTCTTTCTTTCTGGCTTATTTCGCTGAGCATGATCCCTTCTAGTTCCATCCATGTTGCTGCAAATTGCATGTGTTTATCTTTTTTGAATGCTGAATAGTATTCCATTGTGTATATGTACCACATCTTCTTGATCCAATCATCTATTTTTGGGCATCTGGGTTGTTTCCATACCTTCGCTATTGTAAATAGTGCTGTAATAAACATACAGGTGCATGTATCCTTTTGGATTAGTGTTTTTGTGTCCTTTGGGTAGATTCCCAACAGTGGTATTGGTGGGTCGTATGGGAGCTCCATTTTTAGCAGTTTGAGAAATCGCCATACAGCTTTCCATAGAGGTTGGACCAATTTGCATTCCCACCAGCAGTGTAGAAAAGTATTCATATAGTAAGCTCTCCTGTATGTAACTAGCTTAGAGACTCTTCTTATTTGGGTGACTGTCTTTGGTAGCAGAGAGGCACCAAGTGCTCGGCAATTCTTCTTCCAGTTCTGTGACATAATGAGTGAAGCCTTCTGGGAAATAGGTAGAGGAGGGAATTTTACTTTAGTCTCCCCATCACTAGCAGAGACTTAGGCAGACACATTTCTGGAGCAGAACTTGCAAGACAGTTTACTAATTGTAGTGCTCCAAGCAGGGTGCTGCGGGTTCTTTAATGAACACACTAGAACTTGCTTTGTCCCAGAGGCTCTTGCTCTCAATGAGGGCTTTTGCCACTTGGAGCAATTACCTAAATTTGCAGTGATCAGAATTACTTTAGAAACACATTTATATCTAACACTAGGGTATCCTTTATCCCTGGGCAACCTTGAAGAAAATCACATTTCAGAAGACTATATGAAGACATGAGAGAAGGTTCTCAAAATATTGCTGAGTGATAAAAGCAGTTTGAAATCAATGTATAGATCACTTGTATGTGCTGTACTCACAATTTAGATATTAGGGGAAGATCTATACTGATACAGGTTAAAATATTCAGAGTGATTTATTATTTCTAGATGGCATGATGACAGGTGACTTTTATTTTTTGTGCTTTTCAAAAGCTCCCACAATAGGTACATGTATTGGCTTAATTATTAAACTACAGTAAATACTAGTTGAAAAAATGCTTAGAACAGTTGAATTAAAGGGAAGTCCATCTGGCCATTTCCAGTCATTCAAGAAAGTCAAAAGTATAACTATACCTGGTATCAGATCCTGGAAGTTTGTTTGCATTGCCTTCTTTTGCTTCAAGTGGGGGAATTTCCACATTCAATTTACCACAATATGGTTATGACCCCAGACTACACCAGCTTAGTTTCCTGTTCTGAGGACTAACCATATTTGTGTAACTATTAGATGAAGGATCCAAGAAATCAGCTCTAACCCAGGCAGACATGCTGTGTTCATACGCACAGGGAGACCTGCCATGGTGCATCCTGCAGAAGAAACACTTAGAAATGATCTTGTACAACCTTCTCCTTTGTTCCCAAATAGGAATGTTCAGTGCCACGTTCAGAATTTAATATTATTTGCTAAAGATAGTAAGTGAAATGTCTAGGCCTCTGTACCAGTTTCCTTTCATTCCAGGTAAATGGCCTCTCTCTGAAGCCAGGGGACATTGTGAGAAAAAAGCTCCAGGATATTCCTCAAATGTCTTAAATGACATCATAAGAGTAAGCAAGTAAAATCAGCCAAGGATTTTGCCTGCAGGTACATGGCCCCACAATACTTTCAGAGGCAAAGGTAGACTGGAGACATTTACTACCTTCAAAAATAAATCCAGACAAAGCTGATTAGGGCTTTGCTGAGTCTTCTCATTAATTTCTGAAGGAGAAAGAAATTGGCTTCAACATAGGCAGTGCGTACAGTAGACTGTCTTTAAGCCCATTCCAACAGAAAAGCCAGCTTTTAAAGATATTCAGGAAATTGGCCCAATTTCCTTTCCAGTTGAGTGATTATTTTTTTCCTCCAAAGCAATCTGCTGTATGGCTTTATGTAACAAAAAGAAACGCTTTTCCCAGGGCAAGTACATTGGGAAAAAGCCAGGCCAGGTCATGAATTTTCTTTGATAAACCACACACAGTCACCGTCAATGTTCTCCATTCCCTAACTCTCCAAAAAGGGAAAAGGAAAAATTAAGAGATTTCTCAAAACGCAGGCACAAAGCTGATGGTTGTTCTGGAATGATCTGAGCTACAGTATTAGCCCTTTGACATCCCCCATCATCCCATATCCTCTCTGCATACTCAGAGCCTGGGCAGGTTCACAGTTATTGACTCCATCTAATCTCAAGACTTATGGAAGTGCCTCTCCCTGTGTCCCTGTTCCTGAGGCATTTCTTTATGAGATGCACCTCTCAATAACTCTTAAAAATAAAAGTCTAAGGCAGAGCATCTACAGGAAGATGAGATACACAAACTCAGGCAAGTTTTGGTATGGGAGGGCTCTTAAGAAGTAATGTATCGTTTCCCTCACCCCATCAGGTTCTAAATTAATGAAGAAAGAATGTGACTTTGTATGCCCAACCAAACAGATGGACTGGAAATGAAAAGTAGAAAGAATGAATTTTTAATCTGTTGAGGAATATTCTTTATTAGCTGAATCCAAAAAATAAGCAAACAAACAAAAGTATTACCTACTTATCTACTTAATCCTCATGGAACTGACCATGTTTTTCAGATGAGGACCTTGAAGTCTAATGGAGGTTTTGTAATTTGCCACAAGTCTCATAGCTGGTATGTGGCTTCAAAACCCTCTCTTGCTTTTTCTCTCCCCACTCCCATATCCCTGAGCTACCCCTCTCCCTCCCGCCTGTGTATAATTCATGTCAACACTGATGTGACTCTCTGAAGTTGGAATGTGGAATTCAGAGCAGCTTAGCAGGTGCTCCCCTCAAGAGGGCTGCTCCTCAGAATCACTCCACTGGTCCCCAGGAGACCGTATGTGCCCACTCTCATCTGCTTTTCTATGGAGTCCTGCTTCCATAATTATGTAGCAAAGATTGTCAGTTACTCTTTGGGCCAGGAAGAATTCATGTTCTTTCAGGTCATTGAAAGATGGGGCATTCTGCATCATGAAGAAAAGAGCTCAAAGGAAGCAAATCAAAGAAATAAGTAAGGTAACATTCTGAACATTTCTCTTTAGAACTAGATGAAATTGTTACATAACTTGATTTTTTTCCTTAAATAATTGCAAGTGGTTCAGTCCTTGGGCCTTTGAAATAGAAATTAAAACATCACTGGGATGTTTTGCCCCATCTATACAACAGCAAAGCTGCTAAGGAATCTTATAATTGATGCTGTATCATCAGCAATATGTTAACAATGCACTTTCTGCAAAACTGTCTAGAGTGCCTTCTCTCTCGTGTTCAATAAAAAGCTAGTAACAAGAGAGCTGCCTTCTCAGAGGAATTCTTTTAACCTTTTAGAAACAAAATATTTCATGCTAATTCCTGCTTAATTGGAGGGAAGTCATTTCTTTAAAATCATTGAATATGAGTTTGAAGTTTGTTCCATCCCTGACCTCTTTAATTCAATCAAGGTCACCTCATAAACTTGCCCAAACAGATCTATTTCTCAATTAGAAAAAGGGATAGAGCATTTAAAAGCATTTAGTATTTGATTAACAGTGTTTAACTAGGGCTTCGAGGCTTCAGAGGGTTTTTAAGGAGTCGCTAGTGAGAATAAAACATTACTACCTGAAAAATTATACTCATCAGAAATGAAAAACAAATCACTTTAATGAGCAAAGCAAAAACTGCTTTTTGTGGGGATGTGAAAGATTATCATGCTCAATATATGGAAGGTTTTAATATCTGAACAACTCTCTCTCAGGGAAAAATTGCTATAATTTAGCCATTCAGACAGTTTTAAAATATGTTCAGTCTTCCCTGCCCAAAGACTCAGAGATGAATGCTGACTTTGTTGAAGCAGAATTTTGTAGCACTCAAATTCTGGGGATGAAAAGAAGGATCGAGAAGATGTGTCCAGTTGAGGAATGTGAACTGGAGGCATTTGAACAGATAGAAGATCACCAGCTCTGAAAACAAGTTTTGAGGAAACTTCCTTCCACATTCTTTCTTGTTTTCTGGACCTAGGCAGAGGACTGCTTCACTTACCTCATGGCTTTTTTAAAGAGAGGGTCACTGGGTGGCCATATTGTGAAGGCTCTGAGAAGATGGCTAAGGAGAGTAAGACTCAGTGTCTCTGGAAGAGGAAGTTTAGAAACACCGAAGAGAGTGAGGAAATAACTTTGAACCAGTTGAGCTCAGGGCTTCTTTGAGGTAACTTAGTTTCATTTCCCACAGTGGCTTGGCAAATGATGTCCCTTCCTCAAGCCTCAGCTTTCTCAGCAGCAAAATAAGGCTCATCCTGGGAGAGTTTCCTTGAGATTGTAAGAGAGAACCAATTAAGGGATTTCTTGGCATTTTGCAAATACCAGGTACCGTGGCATGTGGAGAATTGATACTGGTGAGCCCTAGAGAAGATATAAATAAGTCACGTGTAACCCTGGCTGCACAAGAGAAAGACCTCAGAAGTTCTACGCACAGACTGGTGCCTGGGGTTACACCCCAGCATCTGTGTCTTTAAAATAGCCCTCAGGTGACTCCAATGTCCAAAGAATTGAAAGTCACTTGTGTGTGACATGAGAGTTGATGTCTGTCAGTAATAGTCGGGAAGGGAGGAATAAAGCATAGATAGAGCTAAGGTTTAAAAATGTGAAAATAAGAAAATAAAAGTGGAGCCTCCCCGGTGGCGCAGAGGTTAAGCGCTGCGCTGTGGAGCTGTTGGCATCGTCGAAGCGAGTTCGATGCCCAGCCGGGGAGAATCCCACATGGTGCAGCAGACCTCTCCTGCCTTACCCGCTGCTCCCCTCAGCAGTGTATTTCTGATCTGCCTGTTCTGCTACCCGCTCTGTCTCTGGTGAACTCTCTCGCCGCCCCACGCCTCTGGCCTGTACCCCAGCTTGTATGTATAAATAAAAAATAAATCTTTAAAAAAAAAGGAAAGAAAAGTGGAGTAAAAGATAAAATTTTAATGGAAAGGAAATGAGTGGCATAGGCAATAATAAGACATAAGGAATTATTAATTTAAGTATAGCATGCAAGACACAGCTAGGGAATTCCCCTCATCTGCTTTTGTGTGCTGCATGGGAAGTACCTGTTAGTTAAGTAGGGAAAAGGCTAATCGGAAGAAAAGAAAAAGTGAGGGTAGCCTGGTGCTACCCTGAGGAAAATGTGATGAGAGCCCCTGGCTGTTTTCTCATCCCTCAGTGGTGAGAGGGATGCCTGGGTCCTTGCCAAAGAGAAAAGCTTCTGAGGATCTAAGGCTAACCTGAGAGCACACACATGGGGCCAGGAGGCTCCACTCCTCCAGGAAGAGGCCACTCCAAGAGCATGGGTCCTGGGGGATGTGTTCCTACAGAGGGAACAGCCTGGGTCTCTCCTGGGTGTAGGCCGCAAACCTGCTGCTGCAGTATCTTCCTCCAGAAATATGACTGCAAAGGAAAGTAATACACAACAACATCTAGTAGATCAGAAAAAATGTGTTTGGGAGACATTGCCTGGAGGATTTATGAAATCATTCCGTCACAATACCATCACAGGAGAGGCAGTAAGTAGCATTCAGAGAGGAGCAGGTAGATCGATGCATGAAATGTGAGATGGCAAGGTGGCCAGCAGAGACCCCTAGAAGGTCAGTGGAATAGTGAAAGTGGAGAAGAGAAGGTTTTTCAATAACTGAGAAGCTGCGAGAAAAGGCTGAGAGAAAGCAGGTGTCAAAAAATAATGAAAGAAATACTAGACTGGAAGAAAGTGATGAAGAAGGCTGAGGAAATGGAGGGCTGGTCCCAGAGGCTAGAGAAGTTGTTCCAAAACTTTGGCATGCATTATGAACCACCCTAGAGATTTGCTGACATGCACATATCCCAGACCCCATTCTGGAAATTCATATTCAGAGGGTCTGGGATGGGCTCAAGAAGAGAGAGCAAGGTGGCAGGGGTGGAAACTGGGTGTGAAACAAACACTGAGGGAGAAGTACATTCTTTAGAGCCGAGTCAGTTACTCACACACGATATCATTCTACTTGGTGCTATGGTCACAATATAAAATAAAAGTGCTGTGGGGGAAGTCGCTATTCCTTGTAAAAGAATGATGCCTAGAACTGAGAAGATACCTTAGATTTGTACTGACTTTCACTTCACATGTCAGAGTGTGGATGTGTGGATATGTTTTGGGTGGTAGAAACCACTAGGCTGTGTGTGTGTGTTTGTGTGTGTGTGTGTGTGTGTGTGTGTGTGTGTGTGTGTGTGTGTGTGTGTGTGTAGGGGATTAGTTAGAGTAGGAAAACATCACTTCTTGAGGAGAAAGTATCTAGAAGAAAATTAAAAGTGACCATTTGTTAAGAGGGAAGGAAACCTTGTAAGTGAGGAGGAAAAGAGGTAATAGGCCTCACACTGCATAGGAAAAGGCACAGAATAATTGGTTCAGGGGAAGGGATGCTGTTTCGTCATCTCTCCTTGCACAAGTGAGGTTGTGAAGTTTCACAGAACAAAACCCAGGGAAACATTCTCTCCCCAGGGTAGGCTTGCTGTCTGTGAGGGTGGTGGCCGTGGCCAGGGCAGACTACTGTTCCTGAAAACCCATGTCATTTGTGATTTATGCTAGTCTATCTAAGTCTAACTGCCCTAAAAAACAGAATTTTTAAAGCCTTCAGAGAAAGTAGTTTTGTACTTTGAAAGTGGGAAAGAAAACTGAAATCTAATGAAAACAAAAGGGAGAGTGGGGGTTAGGGGAACACCCCTCTCAATATGCCTGCTGCCTGGTTTGGGGGCTCCTAAGGACCCAGTTTGCTCCTCCCTCCCCAAAGACCTGGCCTCTTCAGCCTGGAGCACTTTCTCTGATTGGAAACTGTTGGGTCCTTTGGGAAAGTCATTTCCTCTGTGTGGGTCACACCCTGGCTTCCTCTCAGCATATCAAAGTGTGAACCTGTTCTCAAGGCCAAGCTCCCCCCCAGCTTCACAGAAGTGCCCTCCTTCAGCAATCCCTTCCCAGCCAGAAATCTCCCCTCACTTCATACACCTGCGTGGCAGGTTGTGGGGAATGTCCTCCTGGTGCCATCAAAGAGGCTTCCACAGGTCCGTGCCTGTAGTTCTGCTGCTGAGCAGGGAGCTTCTGCCCTTGTCCAACAGGGCCCAGGTTAGCCTGCAGTTCCTACCAGGCTAGTGTTTGCAGCGGTCACTCCATCTGTACTTCCCTGAGTGCTGTCGGCGTCCCTCTCTCCGTGATATAGCAGGCTCCCCAACACAGTGACCCTCCCCAGTATGGTGTTCCTCAGGGACATTTTAAATGGCAGGCTCATCTCACTATTGGAATTGGTGCGTGTGTCTCTTCCCCGGCTCTCCTCCGAGGACAGCAGGGGCCGTTGGGAGGTGTCGGAGGACACTG
The DNA here is from genome assembly GCA_004024925.1 of Scalopus aquaticus. Taxonomy (NCBI): domain Eukaryota; kingdom Metazoa; phylum Chordata; class Mammalia; order Eulipotyphla; family Talpidae; genus Scalopus; species Scalopus aquaticus. Next base: position 66,477 of record PVIJ01006348.1, on the reverse strand, counting down.
ACATCACGGGAGCAGCGGCTTCTGGAGTCTCTCGCTAGTGAGGAGCCTCTCATTAGCTCATCGTGGCCACCAATGGTGCACACCCCCCCTGGGGGAGGCGCTCCATGGAGGCAGAGACAGAGGCTTTTTCTTCCCTGAGTCACCTGCTGCCAGTCATGCCTCCTGTCTCACACTTAAGCCTTTATAATAACAGGCTCTGGGTTACCCGCACTCCCCAAATTACCCTTATTCCAGTGGTCTCACACAAAGATGGAAATAGACACTGCATTGTGCTTCTGTTTAGCTCTCCCTAATAATAGCTAATGTGCAGACTATAATACACAGTGCAAATATAAAGTGTTATGTCAATGCTAAGTTATAATAATAATAATCCAGCAAAAATGGAGCAGAAGGAATTTCTGTGAGCAATTGGAAGAAGATTGCTGCTCAGTGGTGATACAGGTGTTACTGAAAAACAGATCAATTGTGGCTTATTGCTGCCATAAGAGGCTGTCGAGCAGGAGACTGGCTGTTCACAGGCGCCCCACCTTGCTGGCGGGCACTGGGTGGCACCGGCAGCCAGAGGACCCAGCACCTTCATTGGCTCTTCCAAGGGCAGAGCTGGTCCTTGTCTGAGGCCTCCTTCAGCCCCTTCAGGGTAGACACTGAGGACTGAGCTCTGTAGAGACAGGGGTCTCCCCGCCCTTGACTCTAGGTGAAGGCACAAGCCACTTAGAAAGGCAAAGCAGGTGAGTTCAGGTGGGTGGGGTAGACACCCCTGCGCTAGTCTCTCGGGTGTCCCAAGATCAGTTGAGTCTTGGAGGCTGCTCTCTCGCAGAGGCTGGTAACTCCCCAGGGTCAGCGGCCTGGCCGTCAGAGACCCTCAGCACAGCCATCTCAGAGGACAGACACAGAGCAGGAGGAGGGTCCCCCAGTGGATGAGTCAGGCCTCAAGACTGCCCAAGGGGCAAGTTTAACTTCCATAGGGAGCATTCCCAGATTTCTCCTGCAAAAGATGTCTGTGTGTTGATTTTAAAATAAAAGCATCCTGGGTAGGAGTTCCGTCCTAGGGGAGGGAACATGATAGAGGATTAGCTGGGCACTGGTGGTGGGCAGGGTGTGAAAATACACATTTGTAGTGGTTTGAACCTATCACCCTGGGAGCAGATACAATGGTGTAAGCCTACTTTACACCAGTAAACATAATGTGAACAAATAAATAAATACCTAAGTGAAATAGGGTCATCTTCTCTGTTTTCAAAGCAGCCTCTCTCCAACAGAATATTTTCCGAACACCCGGAGTGCGGTGCCACACCTCTGCTAGGGACAAACACGCCCCACACAGTGTCCCAGTTTCTTCTCTCAAGCCGCGGTGCTTGCCTGCACGTGGGCAGCCCTGATGTTACCTGGAGGCGTGCAGGTTCTGGAGTCACACTTGCGCAGTATAAACCCCACTGTGCCAGCTCTGGGCCTCTCCAACTCAGTTCCATCACCTTCTAGAAATAGGCATAAAAGTCATACTTACTATACCGTGTGTGTGAGAGAGAAAAAGGATGCTTAGCATATTGCCTGGCACATACAAATTGTTAACTATTGTTACTACTCTTCCCAGTGCTGCTGCTGCTGCTGCTATTGCTACTATTATTTGGGGGAAATAGGGAAAGGAAAACAGCGGTGACTTTTACCAAAATCTCCCCCTTGCTGTATGAGAAAGTGCTCTTGGCTGGAGGTTCCTGGGACAGGACCAGGACAGGGCTGCTTCGTAGATGCAGAGCATGGAGCTGAAGTTCATACAAAAGAAGATCAAGGAATGAAATGAGGATGGCAAACCAAACCGAACATGTGGTTCCTTCTCAACTATTTGTCCAGGCATCCAAATCACAGCCCCAATTCAAGACCCATGGGACAGTCTGAGCTTAAGTCCTCAGAGTGAGATCTCAGCCCCACCTGGGAGCTTTTGAGGAATGCAGATTCCTGGGCTGCATCCCAGACATACCAAATGTGTGGTTTGCATATACAAATGGGAAACTCTGGGGAAAGCATGCCCACCAGGGAATTCTGATGTGGGCCAATATTTGGGAAACACTGGATTAGAGTAACACCAACAGTTCTATAAATAAATCGCAAATATTCAGTGGCTTAACAACTACAAAAAAGTTTCTTTCTTGGTCACAGAAGTGTCCCAAGCAGATGTTCTTAGTAGACAGGCATCTCTCCTCCATGCAGTGACACAAAGATCCAGGTCTATCCCAGCAGCTGAAGAGAATGAGGGATCGTGCAGAAAACACACGTCACCTCTTTCTTCCCCTACAAACGCACACACAAGAACCGTCCTTAGCAACCCTGGGGCTGTCACCTCTCAGGAGCAACACTGTGTTACACAAAGAAAAGCCCAAAGACTGGGTGCACCACGCTCACCCTGCCACTGAAGAACAACTGTTGACCCCAGGTGTCCTGCAAGGAGAGTCAGAATGCAGGGGGCAGCTGGAGCCCAGAGAGTCCCCAAGTTATTGGGTCACAGGGACTGGAAGGCAAACACGACATGGGAATGTGGTCTGGGCCTCCAGTCCATCCACATCTACCTGTGTTCTGCACCTGCCAGCACACCTGCCTGTCTGGGCAGCCATAGATGAAATCCTTGAAAAAAGACTTTCCTTGCACATGGGAATGAAATCACCATGGAGCAAGCTCCCCCACACCCACACTCCCCCAGGAGGACATCTGGCAAAGTGGAGAAAGAATGTTAAATACAGAGTTCCCCAAAGACACAAAGATGAACAGTTCTTGAGAAATCCAGATATTGTTAGAAACAGTATGTTAAAGTGTTTTATTATTTAGTTACATCGTGCCTGGGCACGAAAAAGATATTAACATACTGTCAGCTTACTGGGACATAACCCAAAATAACTTACATTTTTCATATTGTGCTAATTATTTTTCTGAGGCTGGCTCAGGCTGGTAAGAGAGATTTCAAGGCTCTTGCCAGATTATTTACTTTAAGAAGGTAAACTTGCCACTATCTGTTCCCATGGAAACATAGTAAGGAATACAGGAGACTGAGGGAGACGGTCATTTCGACCATAATTAATATAAAGAATAATAGAATTATTTAAAATATTATAAAGAATAATAGAATCAATTAAGGGGGCACTGGTCAGTAAGATCTTTAAACCTCTTCTTGAGCAATGCAGTGTCATCTTGGATCAAATTTCATTGATGATTTTAGCGGTCTGCTAATTTTTGAAATGTAATTGAACTTTTTAGAAAAGTTTTTCCTTTTCTAATAAAATAACATTATTTTGTTATTTTATTTTGATCAGATCAGAAAATCCCAGTAATAGAGTTTTTCTAAGGTCCTGACAAAGGACAAGCCAGTGCCGGCTGTACATAATAAAAACAGCTGAAAAACAGCCTCAGCTCCTCGCTTGGCGCTTCCCCATGAACAGCTGGTTGGTGAATGATCCAGAAGCACCACTCAGTCCAGCAGTGCCTTTAAAATGACCCAAAGAGGATGTAATTATGTTCACGATAGTTCACTTTAAAAGTTCTTACTGTATTTTTTTTTAAGATTTATTTATTTATGCATACAAGCTGGGGTGTAGGTCAGAGAAATGGGGAGGTGAAAGGATTCACCAAAGACAGAATGGGGAGCAGAACAGGCAGATCGACTGAAGTACACTGCTGAGGGGAGCAGCGGGCAAGACAGGAGAGGTCTGCTGCGCCATGTGGGCGGTCCCTGGCGGGGTATCGAACTGGTGCTACGGTGGCTGCTGATCGCTTCATAATGCTGTGCTTAACCCGCTGTGCCACCAGGGAGGCCCTCTTATGGTATTTTTTTAATTGATAATTGGCAATGCACATGTGGTGCCCCTTTGCTACATATTCCATTTATTAAAACAGTGCACTCCTCAGGGACTCTTACCGAAAGACGCATGCTGTAGTTTATTTTTAATCTTTATGCTTATTTGAATCGTGGATTTGGTGTATGGTTGCTCAGTGGTAAATTTTATCACTGAAGCCTGATTACACTTTTTTCAAAACTCTTAGATTTGAATCCAGTGTCTCAGAAAGAACAAAAGAGAAAAAGTAAATAAAAAAAATGGGACCTTTGAAGTTTCTGAACTGTAGACACACTGAGAGATTATATTCATTTAAAAATTATTAGGATTGTGCTTCTTTTAGATCTCTGCTTCAAGAAACGTAATTTAGCCTCTTCCAGAAAGCCTCATGTGAGGGGTGGACTTAGGCCGTAGCCTGCTGTGAATCGTGTTTACTAACAGGTGGCCTGAAGTTAAATGGAGTCAATGCACAATTTCTCACCCTATACCGGACAACCACTTTGCTGCCACATGAGTCACCACATTTTTTTTGCAAATATCAAGCTTGAAATCATTTAATCAGGAATGTAAGTCAGTTATATGCCTCAGTTATAAAAACATTCACGGGATTGGCTTTGGTATTGATTTTGTCCTTTTTTTGGGGGGTGGGGAAGGGTGGAGTTACAGCTGCTGTTTTTCTTATGTACAATGATATCACTTTCCTAGTCCAGAAATGCAAAGCACACCCTATCCTACTTGGCAGGAACAGTGGTCACTTGGCTTAGCCAAGAATAAGACCTGTCGGTGGTGTCGTCCCACAGGCTTTTGAAAGGCCCTAAAATAATGGATGGGTGCACTTTCCTATATGTATTTATGTTTAGATAATTTATTTAAATAATGTTGCTGGCACATGCTGTATAGCTGCTTGCATTTTGCTACACAGATTTCTGCATATCTTGCAGACTATGCAATTCATTTGGAAAATGTAATTTCCATCCCTGCATACTAATCGATTTCTTCACAAACACCTGCTATCAGTTATGATAATAAAAATGCCACTCTGAATTGAAAAAGGGCCAAATAGAGCTTCCTAAGGAAATGACTTAAGTGTCTTTGAATGCTACTAAATGTAGTAATGTGCTTATGTAGTGCCAACACTTTTTTCATCGTTTGCATTTTCTGTAATTTTGCCCTATTACAACATCCCTCTCTCAAATGACGCCTCATAACCGTTTTCTTATAAACTGGTAAACTGAGTTGTCAGAGTTGCCTTCTTGGGGTATGGACATGATCTGAGGTAGAGCTGCACGGTGTTAAAATTTACTATCTCTTGCCTCCTAGGTAGACCCTGGGTCATTTTTGATTTTATGAGGAAGACCCTGAAAACTGTAAAATTGACTGCTCCTGGGTTTTGTACACACATATACATATACTCAATTTTCCTTTTATTCTTTCTCTTCTCCCTCCAGTTTCATTCCACGCACCATTGCCAAACTCATCTTCCTAAATCTCCAGCTTCATCATGTCCTTCGCTGCCCAAGTGCCCGCAGTACTTCTCAATTGGCTGCCCCATTGAGCTAACTCTGCGCCTGTACCCTCTCTCCTCAACTGACAGGGCTCTGCTTTCTCTCACTGTTTCCAGACAGACATTCGCCTTCTTGGCCAACTTCGCTCCTTGCTTCCTGCCCTCCAAATAGTCTATCTTCAGTTCTCATCTCTGGGCTCTTGTTCATGCTCTTAGTCTGAACTGAGATGTGCTTCCTCAGTTCTTTCATTATTCCAGTCTGCATTTGTCTTCCTCTTTTCTGAACTATTGAATGTAGTAACTTGTCTAACACTTTGACACTAAGTTGCTCACTTATTCATTCAACCAACATTTATGGAGCACCTACTGTATTTCAGGCATAGGCTATTCTTTCACATCAGTCAGTTTATATTACATTTAAAGCTACTGGAAAGATGAAATATATTCTGTCTCCTCTTTTGTGATCCAAGATGCCTACAGTCCTGGGCACGGAACACCTATGCCATCAATGTTTGCTAACTGATCCCTTCAGGCTAATGGAACATTTTATTTGATTGGTATTACAGTGTGTACTATAGACAGATTATCATTTTGCAAAATAGAATACCATAAAACACTCAACTGTATAGCTATTAGTAACATAATTTGATATTTGATATTTGAGGAGAGAATTCACCAGTGTCTCAGAACACCTCTCAGTAAAGATCCATCATCACTGCCCTGTAATACAGGTACGACATCCAGGCTGCCGACCTGGCTCTGGCTCTGTGAACTGACGGGAGGAGGGGGGGGGGCACGGGGGAGGAGAACGGGAAATGTGTATGGATCAAGAGGTGCTTCACTTCATGCTCTTAGGGACCTGAAGTTGCCTCTCTGATGCAGTTTCAGATAGGCAGCTTTAACTTTTTTTCTTTCACTTTTTGTTTGCTTGCAAAAGTAGAGAATGAATTTTCTGTATGATGGAAAAGAAAGCAGGAGAAAGTGGTGGGAGAGTAGAGGGGGTCAAATTTGAGGTAGGTCTTAAACGATCTCGGAAAAACCTTAGCCCAGAGACAGAGCAAAAAAAGACTCTGGAACCAGAGACGTGGTGTGGAAGTCTCTGCTGTTTATTTGTGGAGGCAAACATATTCTCTAACTTCTCTGTGTCTCATTTTACTCATCTGTAAAAAGGGAGCTAAGAGCAGCTACCACAGCATAAGCTTGATGGGGTTGGGGGCGGTGCAGGGGAGGCAGTGAAGTAGGTTAGTTCCCATGAAGCTCTTGGGCCCATTAATGACTATTGCATAGCGAGTGCTCAGCAAGCTATTATTATTTTATTATTATCGGAGAGACCACTGAGCAATAAGCTGGAAACCAGAGAAACGGATTCCCAATCCTCAGTTTTGTTGGGTACTATTCACGCTTCCCTTGGACTCATTTCAGCTGTTACTGAAGCCTTGAGGTGTGCGAGGTCCAGGGCTAGCTGTTTGGGTTTCTCAGAGAGTAGCAGGTGTGCGTGAGGTCTGCATCTACACACACTGATTTTTAGTTTTTAGGGAGGAGAAGCAGAGTAACTGCTCAGCCTTGGAAGGGAAAATAGTTTTAATCTGTTGGTGAAACAGATGGAACTGGGTTACCATTCTGATAGGAGTTAGAGAGAACAATTTGTGCAATTTGTCCCGGCAATAGAGCAGGGAGGAATGGTGTGCATATCAATTCCCCTCTCCCCTGGGATGCTGCCACATGCCTCAACCTGTGGAACTGCTGATTTTCTGAACAAAAGCAGCACTCCAAGGAGCAGAGCTATTCTGCAGGAAGGGACAGGACAGTAATGGGGTAGATGATGGCTGCCTGGAATTCCAAATATCATCATCACCTAGCAACACATAACAATTTCTGAGAAGGAGACTAGGATTGGGGGGCAGAGGTCAAGAGATGAGCATTTGAAGGAATTAATCCCATGCCTACAAGAAACATTTCTGCAAAAGAGGACAGATAGAAAAGATAACAGTCCCCAAAGAAGAGATGTTCACCAAGTGCAAAATAAAGAGCCCCCCCCACCCCCGGGGTGAGGCATTTGGTTCTGTGTCCGAGCTGGCGTGAGAATCTGGGTGTGAGAGCCCTGTGCCCTGCCCCTCAGTCTGAGCGAGCAGTTAACTCACTTGCACCATTGTGTCTTTTCCTCAGCCCTGGCTGCCCAGGCCTATGCTCTCAAGGAGGAGAACGACAGTCTCCGCTGGCAGCTGGACGCCTACAGGAACGAAGTGGAGCTCCTGAAGCAAGAGAAAGAACAGCTCTTCCGAACAGAGGAAAACCTCACCAAGGACCAGCAGCTCCAGTTCCTGCAGCAAACCATGCAAGGCATGCAGCAGGTACACGGTCCCAGATTTTTTTTTTTCCTCAAAAGAAGAGATGTGCATTGTCAATGGAAGTGAAATGGCAGCCATTTATCAGGAAGCGTGAAGGAGACAAAATGACAACCCCAAAGCTAAGTTGCTAGGAAAAGAATGCGCTAAGTAACTAACGATAGTTTGTCGAAGGGCATAATCTGGAGAAAAGCCACCCTAAAGAAACATGCTAATAAATACAGCTTCACAGTAGGAAATACAGGACGAGAGTGCAGGAGATGGAAAGGTGGGTCGATGAAATTAAGCCTCCTGGCAAAATGGTCAGAAAATCCTTGCCACTTATGATTCAGTCTTAGAACTTTTAAATGAAAAACATGCCAGCTGGTATTATAAGAGGACACTGAGTTTGTAAGGTCAGTGTAGAGGTCTGCTTTATTGCTGCCACTTCTTTGGGATTACGCATAGGATCTAGTGAGGTTCTAGGAAAAATTAGACATTTATTTATTTATTTTTAAAGAGTTATTTTTTTTCCATACAAGCTGGGGTGCAGGACAGAGGTGTGGGGCGGTGAGAGGGTTTACCAGAGACAGAGTGGGGAGCAGAAAAGGCAGACTGACTGACATATGCTGCTGAGGGGAGCCGCGGGCGAGGCAGGAGAGGTCTGCCTCACCATGTGGGCATCTCCCTGGCCGGGCATCGAACTCATGGTGCAGCCGCTGACAGCTCCGCAGCGCTGTGCTTAACTCGTTGCCCCACCAGGGAGGCCCTAAATTAGACATTTAAAAAGCATTTGTTGATGGAATGGTGAAGCCCCAGCATTTGGAGGGGACAGGAACTTTAGAAACAGGCCAGTTTCTGGCAGAATACCACGCTTCAGCCTGGCATGCTGTAGTTAAAGATGTATATTTCAGGAAATAGTTAGAAAGAGATAGCGCTTGAGGAAGAAGAAGGAACACAGACTATGAGGGGAGGGGCAGAGCCAAGCACTGGGAGCAGAGGAGCAGAAACAGAGATTCGAGTATGAAAACATAATTGATACTTGATGTATTTATGGTACTTGGGTCTCTGAGTTATCTTAGAATGATATAGCATAAATTATCATCACACATGGGTATTTTTGTATTACCCCTCTGAATATACAAATTGAATATACAAATCTTATTAAACAAGGGGAATATATCAGTAGCATGGTGAGGAAAAATTTTACTGGTTGTAAAAATGATATAAAATTTTTGTAAAATGTAAAAACATGGGAAGCAATATATAGTGAGTGGGATGTGCTTTTTTAAATCCCCCATCCGTACTGACTCCTCTGTAAAACCAGGGGTATAAATCACCTACAAAAGTGTCTTAATGATTAGAGATAACTGCTGCAGTAACATTAACCAAGCCGGGAAAAATAGTTGGGAGGAAGAGACACAAGGAAAGGAACAGGCACTGGGATATAAACAAGCTAATGACCAATCACAGAAATTGTCTTAAATATCTCCTGCCATTTTCAAGCAATTTTTGAGGCTTGGCTCTGAGTCCTGACTGGGGCAGGTTCACAGTGTGTGTTAGACAAATCTGGCAGATTCAGAGGTCAGAGCCAGCCAGGAAAATGTCAGTACAACCATTGCTCAGGACACTGTGCTTGGATGTTGGTGTAACAGCTGCGTTAGGCTCCTGGGGTTGTCCGTGTGCCCCGAGGCTGGGTGTGAACTGCTCCCCCACTGTGGAGGCCAGTCTGTCATTTCTCCCAAAGACCTTGCTGCCAGCCTGGGCTGCCTGCTACTGTGTCACACCTCAAGCAAAGGGCCATCTTTTCCTCCAGAAAAGATTACTCAGTTATTTTAAAGGCAAGAAAACCTTTCCGGGGTTGCAGGATTCAAATCTGAAGGAAGCCTGAGGAGGCAAGGGTGAGGCCTGTCGGGGAGAGTGAGGTCTGCTGGAGATGTCAGCCCTGGGGCCCGGCCCAGGGTCCACCAGAGTAGCGTCATAAACCACCACTGTGCCACAGCCCTCTCAAGTAAGTATTTGTCTCTCATATTTGCAGGCAATCCTTGTTAGGAAAGGTGTTTCTAGTATAGTTCTGCTGACTGTTTTGGGAGTTGGGGGAGTTGTTTTGGTGTCATTTAACCAACAGAAATTGACTGCCTCACAATTGTGGAGGCCATAGAGCCAGATCAAGGTGTGAGGGAGGTTCTTCTGTGGGCTGTGTGGGAGAATCTCCACATTGCTCTAGCTTTGGTGGTTGGCTGATGGCCTCTGGCTTTCCTTGACTTGGAGAGGTGTCACCCCCCTCTCTGCCTTCATCTCCATGTGCTTTTCTCCCTGCATATGTGCCTGTGTTCAAAGTCCTACTTTCCATACAGACATAGGACCAAAAGCCCACACTAACTCCAGGAGACCTCATCTTAACAAGTCACATCTTCAATGACTGTTTCCAAATAAGGTGACAGTCTGAGGTACCAGGGCTAAGATTTCAACATGTAAATTTGGAGGTAACTCAATAAGACACATAGAAGATTGTCACAATGCATTTGTTGAATGGAGGAGTGAATGGAAGGAGGCACAGAGGGAAGAACTAGTCTGGCGTCCTGAGGTGCTCAAGGCTATTTGGGATTCTTCCATCCTGAAGAGCGAAGAAGGGCAAGACTGGAGGGGTGGGAGCAAGCTCAGTGCCCCTCCCAACACGGGAAGCGCTCACTCAGCGGTAGCTACTCTGATTTTAATTTTTCCTACTTGTTGATTGGCTGCCGGCAAAATGTCTTTAGTATACTTTTAAAATATATGTGCTTTTTCAGTGAATTTATACCTTAACATCATATTGAATGTATTACCACGGCTGCACATTTGAATCCCAAGACAAAGCATTCCCCATGTTTAAAACCAGCCCTCAATTTGTTCATGGTCCGCTCTGTTCATTAGAAAACGATAATCTCCCTGGAAAGTCAACAGAGAGAGGAGGTCCCTGTGTCACCATTTCAGCAGCCATCCAGAGGATATGATTCCTGTAACGAACAAAATTATTTTTGCAGCCTCAGAACCAGCATCCAAAGGTTAGAATTGCCTTCCAGTTTAAGTCAGAAAGTTTCTAACTTTCTCTTAATCCCTTCAGGATATGGTCACTGATGCCACAGAGTCTTGCCATGAGTCTGTGAAGAAAACATTATGGACGGGGTTCCTAAAAATGAGAAACCCTTGGGTGACTTTGTGTGGTAGTTTCTAAATTACCCCTGTATCACATGTGAGTCACAGTTTCATATTAGAGATTTCACACAAAAGTTAATAATAGCCTGTATCCATGGCAACACCGTAACCTTTACTTGGTCTTAAGCTGTCAGTGAAGTTAACCTGTTTTTGCCATGGTGACCGTGAGGTTGTTGGCTCCCCCTTGTATCTTTAGGTAGATAGGGACAGAATTTACATACTTTAAATTCTTATTTATCTTTCCGTATTTGCCACGCTGAATTAAATTTTCTTAGATTTGTTGAGATAAAATTTACATACAATAAAAATACCCCTTTTAGATGTATAGTTCCATGAATTTGACACATGCTCATGTAACCACCCCTACCACAATCGATATGTAAAACAGTTCGATCATCCCATACCCCAAGTTTCCTATGTCCCTTATTAGTCAGCCCCGTCCCCAGCAACCACTGATTTGTTTTCTACCCTGATCATTTTACCTTTTCCCAAATATCATATAGATGAAATCATGCAGTCTACAACCTCTGGGTCTGCCTTCTTGTACTTCCCATCATTAATCTGAGATTCAGGTGTGTTGCTGCATGTATCAATAGTTCATCCCTTTTCATGCTGAATAGTATTCCATTGTCAGGAAAGCCAGGGCTTGTTTATCTACCCACCAGTTCATCAACATCTGGGTGCTTTCCTGCTTAGGGCAGATATGAACAAATCTGCTGTAAACATTCACTTACAAGCTTTTTGTGTGGACATCATTTTGCATTTCCCTTGCATCAATGCCTAGGGGTTACATTGCTGGGTCATGTGGTAAATGCACTTAACTATTTAAGAAACAACCAAACTGTTTTCCAAAGTGTCTATAACATTATGCCTTCCGTGGGACTCCATGAGAATTCCAGTTATCCTCTGTCTTCTAGTTGGCACGCTTGTCAGGCTAATTTAGCCTGGCTATTTGTCTTTTTTAGCCACTACAGTAAGTTGATAGAAGTGTGTCATCATGGTTTTAGCCGCACATACATTTTAAACAATATTTACATTTTCATTGATGAGGACAGGTCAAAATATGTCATATTTTTAAGTAACCAATTTAAAAATCAGAATTCTTTTTGAAGCTTGTGTAAATCATATTGACAGCACTGATAAATATTCAGATAACGACAGGATGCCATTATAAGCTGCTGATCATAAATCTGTGTGTGACTAATGATGATTATGTCAAAAGGCTCCCTCATAAATACTTTAAGCTGATGCTTTTTAGTAGGGTTAGCAAATGCCTGAAGAGCATCAGTCTTAGGCCAACAGTCCGTGTTGGTGGGTGGATCTCTAATACTTTCAACTTGACATTAGCAAAGAACAGGGCCAGTCAACTGTTTTAATAATTTCATCAAAGGAAGATCAAGAAAGGGTTGCATTATGATCAATACCATTTTAGAAATTAAGTAACAAGAGTTTTTCATACTCAAAGTTTTCATACACTAAGAGAAACATGGGTGTGACTTTCTGTCCGTGTACTGCAAACCTAATTTACTTAAATTCATTTTACAGAGTAAGACAGAGAAAGATAATACGATTACTTTCCTAAGACATTAAGTAACCCACAGCCATTTTGCCAAATGTTGGTCAAGAACTGGTCTTTGAAATACATATAAAGAAATAAATGGAAAGTGTGTTGCAATTAGGACATCTGTGAGTTCCTCTGACCATTTCAGTAAGTTAAGCATGTCTTCTGAAATCTTGAAACTATTTCTTTGCATTGTAAGTGCTTCTTAAAGAGATCCTAAAAAATGTGTGCTCAGTTCCTCTCCCAAACTCACATGAATGAGGCCTGTGTGCTGTGTACATGGCAGAGTCGGGGTGATCACTGAGGCAGTGGGAGCGAAGCCACGGGTGTTGCTGCTGTGGCTGCGTGGTGAAGGTGGCCGTGGTGGTGAAAGGTGCCAGTGGCGTTGGTGAAGGTGGCCTGGGCACTGTACCTGTGGTGGTGAAGGTGGCTGTGGCTCAGGGTGATGTGGTGGGATGCTTAGGTTTCTGCTCATTAGAAAACTTGAGGGAAAGTCAAATAAAACAAGCCTATCCAAGAAAATTTTGGAGGATTTTTGAACCATTTCTGGGAAGAAAAAAAAGCTTGCCCCTTCAGAATTGTGAACATCTTTGCAAACCCAGAAGGCCTACGGCTCTTCTCCATGGACTTCAAAAGAGTGCTATGGAGAGCTTGGGAGAAGCCCTACAAGTAGAGAACACAGATAAATGTAACAGAAGTTTGCCACAGGAGCCTCTCTGTTCCTTTGACAATTTCTCACTTTCATTTTCTGTTATTATTTTGTGACTGACAAACCCACCAGTCAGATAATGGACCAACTAAGTTGATAGTTGGTGCCCATTATCCTTTTTATTATCTGTTTTAAGTCCATCTTTTATCCTTTGTATTGAAGTTTCTATTTGATCGTGTTATTTTCAAATGTTATTTTTGTTCTTTGATTACGATCCTTTCATGCAATCTTATTCTTATTTTGTGGTTCTCAAATCTTTTTGAGAATACCCATTTATAATTTTGAAAATTCCCTTTGTTCCTGAATCATTTATATTTTTCCAGGATCAGTTGCATGGTGTTGTGTCTCTGTTTGACTTTTCCAGGCTACAGGTTTCTTCTCAAATGAAGGGGTACTTGGAAATCTATATTTGGGGGTGAAGGAGTGGGTGTTCCTTCCTGGGAAGCAGTGTGGGTTTGTTCATTGACACCACTCTCCTCCAGCCGTCCTTGTCCCATGCAGTGGCTCAGTGACTGACAGGCTTCATTTCAAGGAGTGTTGGGGCTCCATCGATGCCAGAATGTGTCACACACTAAGAACTCCCTTCCCATTCTCTTTGTTCATTTTTAAGCTTATTCATCGACAGACATTGGGTCTCTGGAGAAAGGAAAAACAAAAAGCAAACACACATGTACACTATCTAACATCTTTAACAGGAACCTGTTTCTGGGGCTTTTAATTTGAATCCAGCCCTTGTATGAATTCCTGCTTATCATGTGGCCTCATTCAGATAAGGGGAATGTCAGGCGAAGAGTATTGCAAATTAATTTGGACGTCCAGGAACATACAGAGCACAAAGGACCAGCAAGCACATTGTACCAGAGCCTAAGAGAAAGGAATATGGGAACTAAGGCAGCACATTTTAAAGAGCTGCTTCAAGATAAGGAGACAGAGACACACGTTATAAGTACCTTAGGGGGATGGAAAGAGAAAAGGTGACATGAACAGGCTGAAATACATAATAATAATAGAGAAAATTGTTAACTTTTCTTCCAATATGTTTTGGGGGTTGGTCCTACACAAGAGAAGGAGGCAGGAAATTGAGGAAAAGCTGATGGTATGGAGGAGGGCAAGGCTTAAGTTCAAATGGATTGTAGAGAGTAGAAAAGGAGATGCTGCTTTAGCTGAAAGGAGAAGGATTCGCAGAGACCATAGAAGACTCTGCAGGAAGAGCAGTCCTTCCAGAAAAGCAAGGGAACCAGTCATACAGAAACATGGGAAGAACAAGGAAAGGGAAAAGAAATGTCTCTAGAAGAAGTTCAACATTTTTATAAAGACAAATTCTATTTTAAGAGCTTTCATGACATAGTTAAACAAGCTAGAAATATAATGTGAAAATTGAAGTCATTTGTTTGGAATTAAGATTCTAGGTAGGAATCACGAACCTCAAAAATGTTCATTTGGAAGGAAAGACCAGCACAAACATGACCACCTGGTCGTGGGCTTGTTATGGAGGAAGCATGTGCCAACATCATCATGCTATCTTTAACATGCATAGCCATGATGCATCAGCGCAGAAACTAATGCAGTATTGTTGAACAGGGTACAGTCACATATTACAGTATAGAGAAAATGAAATTAAATAAAAGTCCCTTTCATGTGCACATATCTTAAAAGGTTCCAAATATTAATATGTGTGTTTAAGTACACACACATAAAAAGCTGAATCATACAAGCTATGGTTGCAGAGACAAACCCCTGTTTTATTTGATTCAGTAACTACCCAGATGAAGTTTCTTTCTGAATCAAAAACTCACAAGACATTTCCCATATTTATATTAAAGGTCTTTTGACATTTTACAGGAATGAAAATCATAAACCATGTACATCACTCAGCTGCTATGACTTTCAAAAACTTCAAAGTCAGAACATAAGGGTTCACAGCAGCTACCAACTTTAGGGTCCGTCGTGGTCTTCCTTTCTTTTCACTTTGCTATCTCAGTGTGTCATTGCATTTTCTACTCACTCTTCAGTACTGTGGGACGCCCTTTATAATAGTGACTGTAGCGCCAGCAAGGCACAGAGCACCTTTTCTATGATCCAGGCAGACAGGTAAAGGGGGTGTCCTTGAGCCCTCAGTGGCTTTTTCAGGCTTTTAATGATCTTTCTAGAGCATTTGCAGTGAAGCAACCAGGTGCAGGGCAGGCAGGGAGGTCAAGGGGCCGAGAGGCTGGCAGGTCTCCCAGCCCCTGGCGCATCTTCACTCTTTCTGGGCTCTCTGGTGTTCTCTCGTGGTCTCTTCTCTGGTCTCTACTGCAGTCTGCCACATGGTCCTCTACGGTCCTTCTGTGCTCCATCTCCAGGCCCCGGCGCGCCCACTCACGCACGCCCACACCATGCTCCAGGTGCCACTATTAGGCACGCGTGTAAGACCACACGTGTCGATCACAGACGTTAATGGCAGGAGGGCGGAAAAAACCTGATCACTTCCATTTACCCTGCAGTGGCTCACTTGCCACCGATGATAATCCTCAGTCACATGGCCCCATTCTCTAGGCCCCTGCTGGTAGTATGTGTCTTCCTAATATTTGCAGCTTTCATCCCTTGGCACACCTGAAGACAGTGTGTACCCCATTTCCAGTGTGAGGCTCTTAAAGGAACTGTTGGTTACAGAACCAGAAATAGAAACAACAGTTCCTCAGTTCTTGGCCCAGGGCTTTATATTACAAATTCCTGCCTGTTTGAAATGATAAAACCTGACTTCCACTGAGTGGGTGGGAGTTTCTAAAGCCCATTTGACTCCAGACAAGACACAAAGACTACAAATGAAGATAATGCGAACCTACGTACATTTCTTACAGTTTCAAACAGGGATGGGCCACTGGGCATCTTGCTTATATGCACAGAGACCGTAGTGTGAGGAAGGTGATGAGCTGCCTCCATGGCCCAAAGGGTTACCAGACTTGGGCACAGGAAAATGAAAACACTGAACCAATGAAAGGAAAGACAACTCCAGCGCCACTGTTTTCTGTACAACTTTGCAAGTGTCAGCCTGTCTGAACCTAAGGTTCCTCTCTATAAAACGGGTCCTGCAGCCTCCATCAGGGTTTGTTGTAATAAAGAGAGAGAATGTAAGCAAACACACTTTGAAGAGCTGTTTATTATACAAATGCAAACTGTGACTGCACATTCCAAGTATAAATATTAGGAGCTGTAGAGGTTTAAGGCAAATCTCAGGATCTGGTGATTAAATCTGGCCAAGCCCAGTCTGAGTTTCTCTCCACCGTTAACTCACGGCAGCACCTTCATGTTATTTCACTTCGTGCTCACAGCGCAGGAGTCCTAGCCCATCCCAGTGTTTCAGGTAAGAAATTGAGCCCTAGGTGCAGCACGTGGTTTGCCCAGGGTACAGCATGCACCTGTAGCCACAACTCCAACCAGGTTCCTTCGACCGCAGCCTCTCCATTCTCCCTGAAACCCGCCAACGTGTCCTTGGACTCTGGAAGTGGCTCTTCAGAAGGGCAGCAGCAGACTAGGAAGCCCCACCCTCCTGAGCTTCTTGATTGAGGAGACATTACTGGGAAAGACCCACTGCCTGTTTTCTGACTGTGTCCTAGGCCTTAGCTTGCTCCTGACACTAGCAGCATAAGAACTCGCAAAAAGACAATACTGTATGTGTGGCTTCCCTTTATTAAATTTGAACTGTGAAAATAAATCTCTTCACTTCTGGAAAGGGAAAGAGGAGCCCTCATATAATTTAACTATGGGAGGCTTCATCTCATCATTAGTTATCTTGCTCTGCCATTAATTAATTTGATCATCAAATGCATCCTCATTACTAATCATCCCTTCTAAAAATAATGAAGCTAGCAGATGAGTCAACATAGGAGCCAGGGTTAGCAATAATAGCATTGCCCTGCGGAGCATTAAAATTGTTCTGCTTCTGCATTTTGCTGTTTTCCTCGAAGTCTGCAATGGGAAATACAGGCTCTCCAGGAGACGCGCAGCCACTGCCAGGACAAAGGAGCTCTGCTCTTCCTGCTGCTGTCAGCACCATGCTTGGATGACCTTTGAATGACCCTGCCCTCCACCACCTCCTTTGGAAATGCCTCCTGACTCACAGACCATATCACACCCAGAGTATCAGATTTATAGCGAAATGGATCTTTTCTTCAATGTAGTAAATCAAAAATGGGCTTCTGCCTCAGACACATAGCAGCCTTTCATGCTCTTTGGCTACTGTTGTCTCTCCCTCCAGCCACAGATGCCACCATGAGCTTGTGGCCTTGACCTCATTTCTCCATAGTCTCCGAGGCAAAGAAGCAGCTTCATCCACACCCAAGCCCTGGACCTGACTCGCACATTGGCACCTGTATACAGCAGGCATCATGCTCCCAGCCAGATTGATGCAATTATCCAGCTCTTAATTGGGCTGCAGTTGGGGGAGGAGGGGGTGGGGGGGGAAGAGGCGGGGAATCGTGCCCCAGGGCTTCTCCATGCATATGGTTAGGTGAGGAAGCATGAGTATGAGGAAGGCCAGCCAATTTCCTTCTCATCAGAAACGAAGGTTGTGAAGGAAAAGCAGAGAGAAGTGTGGGGAGCAAGAAAACAACATGGAAACAAAGAAGAATGAGTCAGAGGGGGAAAACATTCCTCTTTAACTTAATTCCTCTTTAACTTAAACATTCCTCTTTAATGAGGAAGAGAATAAACAGAGAGGAAGAGAAACGTAGGTAGGAATTGTGGTTTTTCTGGATCCAGGTTTGCCATTTGAATTGTTTTCTTTTTACTAAAGAATATGTTCACTTCAGGAAACTTGGAAATAAAAAAGGAGCAAATAAAGGGAAACAAACCATTCAGGGTATCAATGCCCAGATAAAGCTACGATTAGCATTTCTATGTCCTTATGAAGTCTTTTCTTCTACCAGCACAAAAATATACAGTGCTAATCATTTTTAAATCTTGACCAGTCAATTAGCCACAAGAAGTCAGTTGCAGTTTCTGGAATTGTAACCAAAGTGTGGAGTTGGGAATTCAGTTCCAAGATGTTAGATGGTTAGTTAAAGACTACGTTTTCTCTTGTTTAACAAAGCACCCTGAAGAGTCATCAAGGGAAACTTAACCGAAGGTAGTGCCCAATCTGGTCCCCACTTCATAGACCACCCGTTTCACTTAGTTGATCATTGAAAAGACCCTGAATGCCACTTCCGCCTGTTTGGTGGTTCTGCGTCCGGTTATTGTGCTCTCCCTTTCATTTCTTTGTACCCATCTCCACCCCTCACCCACCTTACATCACTGAGGAAATAGCCAGAACAGCTTTTGTTTTCTGGAAGATCTAGAGAAGATAAACATGTTGAACCCTGGTGGTAGATTTGCAAGGAAGGGGTGTTACAAGTAGTGCCTACGAGTGAAAGACAAGCAAAATGACTTTCCAAAGCTTTATTATCATTTTTCTTCTTCATTCCTTTGTTCTGTTAACTCAGTCTGCTGTCTCCCTATGCATACACATTCTAGTTTTAATGCCCTCTGCTACCACCTTTATTTTAAGCCAGGTATTACTCAGGTATTCCAGTCAGACGTTTCATTGGCAAGCTCGGGGATTCTCATTCAAGGCATCGTTAGAGACGTAGATTTTCCCCCGTGTGATTTACATTTTAGCCCAAGTAAGTCAGTTCCCAAGACCCAGTGCATTATGCATTTCAGTCATTTAAACACAGAGCGGCACTCTGCAATTTTGTCCTTCACTAATTCTCGGTGCACCTTGTCTTCTTTTCTCCAGGGTTTATATTTCTTCCCTAGTGGTTTGTGTTTCTTATCTTCAGTGCTACTCACAATGTATTTTCAGGAAGGTTTGTAATGACCTAAATGTAAAGTCCATAAAAAAGCTGTCATGCTGAGTTTCTCTTTACAACATCATTCCCCCCCCTCCCCCCAGTAATCCTAGTTATCATTTGGGGAGAAGGAAGAAAGGGGGTTCATGATGTGGTTTCACTACAACACATCTGATTACATGAGCTCAGATTGGATTCCGAGAATCACCAGGTCACTTGAGGTGCACTCCCAGGTCTAACCTTTCCCTCCTGCGCCACCCGTGGCTCTGAATTGATTAGATTGATCCTTCCAGTCGGCTTTTCTGCCCAGCTGGTGATTGACTTACATGATTTTAAATCCATAATTTGCTGGTCATTTTTCACATGAAGCTTGTGCTTTGTTCAAGCTACGTGGCCCACCTGCAGGTAAAAAAAGGCAAACCAGACTGCAATGAGAAAGAGAATTCTGCTTCAGATGTAAAATTTGAACTGGATATGAGCTCAATTTTATCACTATTGTTGTAACAGGAGACAGAGCATTAAACCTGGGAAGAGCCCCAATCTAGCCCACTTCTTTCTTAGTTTTAATCGGCTGGGTTAAGTCCCTGTGTTACCCTCCATCCCAGCCCTTGTGTCCTCACCCTGCCTCCTCATATGTGCTTGCATTCTGAGAATTGTTTTCTTTTACATTCATCTGTGTCTACCTCCTATCCCCCTGAAAGGTGATGGAGACACAGGAGCTACGGTTCCCCCATGCACACATGTTAAATCAGTGTTAGCTTCTTTTTTCTTCTGATATTGGACTTTAGCAATACCTGACACATAAGACCAGTCTTTCATAGCTTATTTAGTAGTTTGTATCCAACAGCTGTCTGAATAAATGAGTGAAGAAAAGAACAAATTGTTGAATCACCACACATATTTTATTCTCAATGATGGAAGACTCTACACCAATCCCCTGATTCTTAATCTCTGCTGCTTTCCCTGTTCACACCCAAATAAATAATAATCTCATCTCACTGAGCTTCGAGAAGTCTTTGTTGACCTGTAAGGAATGATCAGATCATTCTGTATTTAGAGGTCATAGCATGAAAGTTCTGGGAAGCTTACTACGTCCAGCCTCATCCTGAGCAAACAGCGTTGCCCTGAAGCAATGACTGTTCAGTCAGGAAATGGCCACAGTGCTTGCGGGTACGTGAGTGTGGAGGGCACAGTCTCACGTATTTCTTCAGACAGCTATCTAAATACTAAAAGCCTTTTTCTTTTGAAAAATTTAAAGTCCCCAATACTAAGTTTAGTAGGACCCCCTATTTCTGGATTGCAGAAGTAACTAGCTATATGTCACAGGAGATGATCTTTTCTGTGTTGTCATTGCCAAGAGCGGGCCTTTAAGCTGACGTAAGCGAAACCTGATTGAAATTTGCATAAAGGAGGCGTGGCTAGACCAGACACCCTTGCGAAATGTTGAAATGCACGCAATCGTGGAAGAGGGGATTTGGAAGCTGGAGCAACTCTTCCTCACGGAGTAGGTTGATATTGATACTAAGCATAAATCTGCAGTTCTGATTTCTCTTTTACACTTTGGGGGACTTTCTTTGCTGTTATCATTCATGGTCATTCTAACATCATTTATTGTAAAAGGTCTGTGTAATTCACTCCTTCCTTAACGCTTCTAATATTTAATGTTTCAGAAGCAGAGAAGATTGGCTTAAAATGGTAATTTTCTGTCTGTACTTTGAGATCTGTGCAAGTTGGGTGATGCTGTCTTTTATTTTAACACATAGTTCTGGGCCCCAGATATAAGTATCTGTGGCACATTCACAGTGGCAGTATTTGTTG
This sequence comes from Scalopus aquaticus, assembly GCA_004024925.1. NCBI lineage: Eukaryota > Metazoa > Chordata > Mammalia > Eulipotyphla > Talpidae > Scalopus > Scalopus aquaticus. The sequence goes on along the minus strand of PVIJ01006348.1, from coordinate 45,738 downwards.
AGATTTTGTTTTTGCTGCTCCTGTTTTGTTTTTGTTTTTGTTTTTCTCTTTAAAGACAATCAGTAATTAAGAAACAGGGAAAACGGGTGCTAGTCCAGGGGCTGCCATCCGGACCACCTGCAGGTAGTTAAAGCCCTTGAGGACTGTTCTTATGCTTTGCATCCCTGCCCTATCTCTCTGGTTGTTTCTGGAATAGGGAGCAGATGAGACTTGGAGATGTTGAGGAGGTTCTAATTACTCTGGGTCTTCTAAAACGTGGGGTTTTGGACCAACCAAAGTGTACCACATTAACTTGGAAATTTGTGAAGGAAATGAACAGACTTCCTGTCTCACATTTCTTCTAACTATGCCCATTCATTTGCAAGGCTTATTCCAGAACCAACTAAATATGCAAGTGTTAAATAAAAATGACTTAAAGAAAAACCGGGAATGCTATAATCATTAGATAAGCTTCACTAAAGGTTATAGTTAATCAGAATTTAGGTATCACAGATGATGAAAACCTTTTAGACCCTCAATAGAGATAAGTTCTCCTCCTTTAGACTTCTATGGCTAATGTGGAGATAAAACTCTCAGCTGTATTTGTCTTCATTTATCGCAGAACATCCTAGATCATGACAACTTTTTCACTCTTGGAATTCAACCAAAAACTTTTAAGACCCCAACACGTGTTCTTAAGTCAAAAGCAACTTCCTAAAACTGCAATCAGGGACATCAGTGGTTATGGTTTTATCTTTTGTTAATAATGCTAGTGCTGTTGTGGTTGGCTCTCCTGTGACTAAACGGAATAAAGGCCCAGATCACTTAGCATATGCCACCTCCAAAGATGGGCACAGGACTTTGGTCACAAGTCACCTAGGAAGGGTTTACTCTCTATAAGTTCTGATCAGGTTATAAACTCTAGCTATATGTTACAGGAGATGATCTTTTCTGTGCTGTCATTGCTAAGAGCTGGCCTTTAAGCCTAAGTGAGCGAAACCTGTGATTTAAATTTGCATAAAGGAGGCGTGGCTAGACCAGACACTTCCCTAGAAGCTTTAAGGAAAGAACAAATCTCAGCTGCCGTTGGGGCGTAGTGCAAAGACCCAGATGTTCAATCAGGTTCTTGTCTGAAGTAAATGGGCCAGCCTGGCTAGAAAGCATGTTAATATTTTAAATTTCCACATTAACAGCTGTACATGTGCCCAGAGACTGGGGTGATGATGACCTCATGTAATTTCAAAAAAAGTAATAAAAATAAATAAATCCCAGCAAATTGGATTATCATTTGCAGTGGAATTGCCAACAAAGGCAATGAAGAGACTATCACTGATACATATTCCTAGCTCACAAGCCATTTGACACCACCTCATGTGAATTGCATGAATTGTGTTAATTCAGGTTGGCTGGCCCTGTGTTTTGAAAATTGGCTGAAGCAGGGCAACCAGCATGGTTAGGGTGCGCCTGAACAACAGACTTTTCTCTGTTTACCCCCAGCACTGGTGACTCATGCAAAAGTCTTGTGACCTTGCTGGGTCTTACTCTCTCCAGTTTTGCAAGGAGAACTAGTGATAAAACTGATTTAACTTGCCATTCTGTGCTCTCAAAGGCTTTACATACTTAATGGTTGTTCTTACGCTCACAGTATCCCACTAGTGTACTGTTATTTTTGTTTAACATTTAAAGAAAATGAAAAACATGGAAGTTGAGATGACCCTGCAAATTTCACTTTAAGAAGAAAACATCAGTTGAAGTAGAAAATAAGTTTCGTGACCTTCCAGACCACATTTGCATCTGCTTTTCCTGTGGTCAGCATACAGAAAATTAATTGGTGTATTGTTTTGCAAATGACTAATCATTCCTTATGAGATCAGAGCAGTAAAGTGGCCTGTACAAAGTCACACAGCAATTTAGCATAGAGCCAACCATGCCAGCCTTTGAAATGCTGACCTATGGCTTTTTGCCTTTTCACCAACGCTTGCTTATATTTGTTTTTATAATAATGTCGCCTTATAGTAATGTATTATGACTAGTAACCCCAGTGAATTATCTAAATACCAAAAAACATGTCTTTCACACAAATCTATTCTTTATACACCCCCTTTACTTGAATACCTCCCCTCCCCGCCTTGCAGGATATTAAAGAAAATGGTCTCTAAAACTATGTCTTAATGAACGTGCCCTCACTATAGCCCAACCAGCCAAGGTCACTGTGCCCCTCTTCTGCTCAGACCCCGGCTGTCTACCTAGTGTAACTTGACACTCAGAGGACCTTTTTTAATAATTGGTCTCAAAATTATTTTTGGTAATAATCATGAAATGGAACAAGTGATAATGATGGTCAAAAAAGAAATACAGACAAGTGAACTGTTTCTTATATGAATTCTACATTTAATTATGCCTGTAAAAAATGTTTAAATAGTATAATAAAACAAAGCATAACTATTCAGTTTTTTTTTGAGTCACCTACCAAGTAAACTTTGATCGCTTGGTTAAAGTCATAATACAATTGTACACAAAAAATTACCCAGTAAATAAGTGAATTTTAATAAAACCAAATGTAAAAAGTACAATTTAGGCAACTACTAAATGTACCACTGATGTGACATTTTCTTAAGTTTCTAGTTTCAAAGCAAGTAATTAACAATTTTTAAAAGAATGCATTCCAATTTTTTAAATATAAAATACACATTTTTATTGGGGTTACAATGATTTACAGCACTGCATATAATTAGAGGATAGGAACACACCTCCTCAGGTGCATGTAACCATACCACACCCACCGCAAGACACCCGTAGTCCTGCACCATAGTCCTTTGTGCCACCTCCACACTTTGCTCTTTACAGTTCTCTGGTCAGATTGCTAATACTTTTTATTGGTTCAATTTTGTCTGTCCCTTTGTTTCTCTGAATTCCACATAAAAGTGGAACTATCCAGTATTTATCTTTTCCCCCCGATTTATGTTGCTTACCATAATTCTTCCAGTTCCATCCATGTTGTTGCAAATGGCAAGAGTTCTTTTTGTTATTATTATTATGGAGTAATAGTCCATTGTGTGTCTATACTGCATCTTCCTAATCCACTTACCTGTCCTTGGCCATGTAGGTTGTTTCCATAACTTGGCAATTGTAAATAGGCCTGCAATGAACATAACCAAGCATATATCCCTTTGAGTTAGTATAGTTGCATTCTTTGGGTAGATACCTAGGAGTCGAATTGCTGGGTCATTTGATATATATTTTTTTTAATAATTTGAGGTCCTCCATGCTGTTTCATAGGCCCTGGGCCAGTCTACCACCAATAGTATACAAATATTCATTCTTCTCCACATCCTTGCCAGCATTGTCATTTCTGATCTTTTTGATATGATTCACAGAGATGTGAGATGTTATCTCATTATGGGTTTGATTTGCATTTCTCTCATAAGTGATAATGAGCATGTTCTCATGTGCCTATTGCCCACCTGTGTATCTTCTTTGGAGAAGTGTCTACTTAGCGCTTCTGCCCATTTTTTTTTTAATGGTTTTCTTGTTTTCTTTTTGTTGAGGTGTTTGTATTCTTTATATAACTTGGATATTATCACTTTGACATATGTGTGATGTGAGTTATTTTCTCCCATTCAATAGGTTGTCTTTTTGTTTTTAATGATAATTTCCTTCATGTGCAGAAGTTTGTTTTCTGTAGTCCCATTTGTGACTATTCTCTTTTCTCTTAGTATTGAAGACAAATTCACAAAGATAACACTGAAGCCAATGTTTTGGAGTGTTTTACCTATGTTTTCTTCAATGTATCCTATGGTTTGTGGCCTCACATACATGTCTTTGGTACATTTTGAATTAATTTTTGTGTAAGATGTAATATGGTGTTCTAGTTTCATTCTTTTGCATATGACTGTCCACGTTTCCAGCACCATTTGTTGAAAAGACTGCCCAAATATTTACTTTTGACTTCTTTGTTATAGATTAGCTGTTCTTAGATGTGCAGGTTTGTTTCTGAGCACTCAAGTCTATTCCATTGATCTTTGTGTCTGTTTTCCAGTACCATTCTGTTTTAATTATTTTATCTTTGTAGTTAGTTTGAAGTCTGGGAGTATGATGCAAACTCTCTTCCTCCCCCCACCTTTTTTTTGTCAGGATTGCTTTGAATGCTCAGGATCTTTTGTAGTTCATATAAATTTCAATATCGTCTGTTTATCTTTGAAGAATGTCATTGGAGCTTGATAGGTATTACACTAAATGTATGCTGCTTTGGGTAAGATTGAATTGTAACGATTAAACAAAATTTCTTTCAGAGGACTTGTGAAATGAATTGAAGTAGTGCAAGTTCTAATTCACAGTCTTTGCAATAACCATACTGTCATTGTTTCAAGTCTATAGAAATGTAGGAATCTATGTAGTGCTACTGGGCTGGAGACACTATGTCTAAGTAAACTCAAATGATTCTAATCCAAAAAATGTGTGCAGCTGAGTTCTTGTGTACATATGGGGAGATTTGTAAGTGGAAGCAGACGATGAACCTGCACATTGTCCAAATTAGTTTCCACATAGCATATGTTTGTTAAAGGGTAAGTAATGAAAATGTGCTAATTTGAAGATTACATATTTATTATTCAGTATAACGATAATGGCAGCAATTGTTTTGGCTTTAGACCAACAGCAGCCTTTTATTGGGAAGGAGTGTTTTATCACTGATCTTGTGCACTGGTGCACAATGATAGCAAATGGATGGAGCTTTAGTTTTATTGTTCTGTTTTGTACAGTTGTACCTGCTTATTTCCTGTCCACATTGAGGCTGACAGTTCCCAGGGCCTCACCCTTGGTACCTGCACTTGGTACCACCGCTGCCTGCAGACTTAGAGCCCCAAAGCGGAGTCTTAGTAGTTCTGTTTCCCAACCTCTAAGCCACTTTTTAGGTCTTACAGATCACATTCTTGCTTTCCTTTGGAAATCTTATGTGGTTCGTGGAATGTGTGCAAGTTTTCCTTTTCTTTGCAGGAGGTACTGTCCACCAGTCCAAGGGCAGCTGGAGACATGCCCTCTGCAAGTCCCTACCACTCCGGTTGTTCACTTTTCCCTGTGTCCCTAGAGGACTCACAGGCTTCACCCCCCCTGTACTGCACCATGAGCAGCCTTGCTCAGATGTATGTGCCCTCGGGGTGACCTTGGGTCAGGCCCAAATTCCTGCATCCAGAGAAGGGAATCCTTGCAGGGTATGCTGCCCTGGGTGGGTGGCTGGTGCTTCATGTCCCAGTACCCCCTTGAGGACCTAGACTCTTGACAACATTTTTCCTTCTCATCAGTCTCCTGGAGCTACTCTGGCTCCCATACTAATAAGTATGGCCTCAGGGTTGATGGTCTTATCTTCTCAGGACACCAGGGCTGCCCCCCAAGCTGTGGGCTCAGGCTGACATGAGGCTGACATCAGGATGTTTACAGGAGGGTCAGGGAGTGGGGTCACCCTTCTGGCATCTCTCATCTCTGCTGTAAATGAAGCCTGAGCCCATCACGAGAGGAGATTGCCTTTCTGCCTAGCAATGAGAATGGCATTTAAAATTCAATATCAGAAAAGATATTGACGAGATTAAGGGCCTGAAGGAATTGATTTATGAGGAAAGACCCAAGGAATTAAATATGTATAGCCTGGTGTAATAGGATATTAGGCCCCGAGCACAATTTCATTTCTATGATCCAGTGTTCCTGTTATCAGTCATCTGAATGGTGGAGTTCTCTCTGAGAGATGTTCCTCCTCCAGGGGTCACCGTGCTAGAGGCAGAAAGGGAGGCAGAAAGGGAGGTGCGCAGGCTTGATAAACCAGCCACAGGCTTGGTTACCTTCATAACTTGCTGCAAATTGAAGTGCAGTTTTATCCCCAGGTGGAAGCAAACGCCATTTTAAACTAGAATCCGTGTTGAGTAGCCTTACCACTTTGTGTGACACAGAAATTCAAGCTGGTTCAATTCCACCTTTTTTTTTTTCTGCCAAGGAGCCAAGTGGATGTTGTGGGCACCAGCTGGGAAGTGCCTGTCCTTCCCCTGCACCTGGTTTCTCTCCTTTGTCAGGAATCCTGTTAGATGTGTTTGCCTTTAGGCAAAGCCTAGTTAGCCCTTCAGTTATGATAATGTGTACCTGATTTTTTTACATCTTGATTTTTTTCTTAATATCTCAAACTTTCCCTAACAATTGGAGATTGGCTCAGGACTCAGTGTTAGATGTAAAACAGACCCAGATAGACAGCAGCAGCAGCAGGGCCTAAAGTGACCGTCCTAAATGGTATTAGTGTTAGGCAGACCCAAACAGGATTCAGGGGACAGAGGGTCTGGAGAGGACTGGGGAGAAGAGCAGCAGAAGCCCATGGGTAGCAGGATTTCACCCAGGGAGAAGAGATGAGTGGATGTACCTTCTCACCGCATAGCAGGACAAGGTGATCAGCATCTAGCAGAGCTGGCCACAGGTGGGCTTCAGACTGCAGGCCAGATACACAGAGAATTCCGCTTGGAGACGTGAAGGATGTTGGTGCTTGGAGGTGTTGCCATGTAAACTAGATATTAAAATGACTGCTGGGATCAGTAGTCCATCCATACAGTCACATCCACCATAGCCTTCTGTGGGGAATTCTCTTTAGAAGTCCCTGGACCTCATTTGCTTAAGTGATGTTCTGCTGGTCTCAAAAGCACATCTTTCTGAGTAGGGCATCTGATTTAGTAAATCAGATTTAGAGTAAATTTAGAGTAAAATTATAAAGATGGAGTAATGTTTACTCAAACAGAACCCAAAGAGTAAAGCACATTAAATGTAAATTGATGACACTCCACGGGCTGAAATATTTCTAGACTCCTATGCATGAATTTTCAGTGGTTTGCTTCTAATAAGTAAAACACACTTATTCAAAATGGATTCCCCTGAAACCATTCTAATGCCTAAATTGACCCCTGAAATCTCCTATGGTAACTACAACTGCTTGTAGGCACCATTGGAGTATTTTGTGCCTCCCTAAATCAATTTTAGTGTGCATATCAATACTGTCATTTTTTAGACCCAGTATCTTGTAGACAGGCTATTTCTAGTGTTTATTTCCTCCGTATTCTTCACATTTTGTAGCCCACTACTGTGTACAGAGTAGATAAGTGTCGAAGGCGTGAACGAATTATTATTTGAATGAGTGAATATAAGCAAATTGTTTGAAAAGAACTGAAGTAGAGCTAACCACTGGGGAAATCCTGAAATGAGGGGATGAGGAAAAGATAAATAATGTGTGCACATAGAGGTGAAAAAATGTGTGCATATAGAGGGGTGTGTGTGTGTGTGTGTGTGTGTGTGTGTATGTATGTGTGTGTGTGTAATGTAGTTGACAGTCACCATCAGTATATATCTACTTTATTATGCGTTTACCTAACCCACAACCAACCTCAATCATAAAAGAGCGCAAAGAGCACTCCTCCACCACCGCAGAACGCACACATCCATTATTCCATTCAGGGGTCCTCTCTGTCTTATGCCAAGCCCCGCCTTCATCCCCCTGCCAGCCATAGTCCTGCCAAAGATCCCTGAGTGATCACAGTTATGAGCTTTAGAATTAGACTTATAAGGAGATATTGCTGGTTATTTTGTGTAAAGTATTTGCTCTGTATTTTGTGACTTTCGTGGACTCTAACCTTATATAATCTGTTAGGTAGATGAAAGCTTCAGCTTGGTGATAAAATTAGGAGATTTTAGAAGAAAAAAGACCAAGAAGGGTTCCAGTTTTTAGAGGACAGTTATATCCACCGCACCACTAGCAGTTCTCACAAAAGCCTGTCTCCAGCAGCCTAGCACTGCACTGGAAGTGGCGAGTGCCTGGGCAGAAGTCGTTGCTACAAGGAGTCTAAGTTTGGCATGTGCTGATTTCCATTTCAAATTGACAGTGCAGTGTGGTTGCCAGGGTAGGAACCTCCAGGTGAAGCAGGACAATTGAGCTGTGCAAGTGGTAGGTCTCTCCCAGACAGCGTGGCCTCTGCTCATGATTTGACCCCCACGTGCCTGTGAGTCACCATCTATAAAAATGGAAATGTGACTTCACTTATTCTGGGGCTCCAAATAACGTTTGTCATTCTTTGAATTTATCAGAGAGAACGATCCATTATACACTGAAGTCTACATCCCCAAAGAGCATTACAAATGATCCTATTAAATCAGTGGCCTGGAAATATCAAGATGTGTCAGGTACAGCATTTATTTACCTGTTATTGTCTGCCAGAGTGTTTGCACTTGATTGGCATCTGGATAATTGTCTAATTGGAACACACTCAATTGTAACTACCAAAAAATGTAATAATGCATCTGCTTAATGCCATACTCTCCAATGTTAAATTAAAATTATGCTGGAGTCAGCCAGTCCAACTGAAAGAGTCATCTGATTAATACTAGTACCTATGAGCCTTTGTAATTGAGGCACCTTGGTACTTAAAAATTCAAACTAGAAAGAATATTATACAGTCTCATAAATTTCAACTGAAAAAGAACCAGAAAGTCTGACTTAATTTATTTGTGTACCATCTCATTGTTTTTATAGGCTATCAAGTCAAATAAAGAATAGCAGTTTTGAATCACCACTGTTTTGAATTATAAATACCAGGTTCATGAGTTCATGCTTTGTAAACAACAGGAAGTATTAGCTTAGAAATGGAGGAAATAGTCTATGGTGAATAATTTTATTCCTCCAGTGGTGGGGTTTTTGGTTTTGGGACTTTTTTTGTTTGTTTTTGTTTTTGTTTTTTGACAGGTTTTGGGAAAGAAATTAGACTATTACAAATTTATCAACTGGATTACCTTAGCCTTTCATGTAATATCTCCTCCCCTCTTAGATTAAGAAGGAACTGCCAGGAACTGGCAGGTAATGACTCAAAATGTCTTTAAGTGGAATTGCTAATTTTCTCTGAAATTCTCATATATCCATGTGTTTAAAGTGTAAAATTATCTAGTGATAGAGCCTCAGGTGGTTAGTCATTTTGGTTTTGGTCTGTGTGTGTGTGGTGTTTTGTTTCATTTTAATTTGTAGCAGATCATAGTTTAAATCCATAAGATTAGGGAAACCAGAGCAAGCATTGCTTCATCTCTCCACTCATTCATTTACTCAGCACCTACAATGTGTTAGGTATAATTTAATCGTGGGCCCTAGCATTGGTAGATCAGTAGATTGGGACGTGGTCCAGTTGGGGAGACAGCTATCAGACATAAAATACCCTATTAATTATTATGTGCTTTGGGACCATAGATACCAGAACAACTAACTTTGCTTGGGTGACTCGAGAACATCTTTACTGAGGAGGAACCCGAGGCCGCTGCATGCGACAGTGCAGGTTCTGCCCTGGACAAAGGCACCAGGCCAAAGGATGGAGTAGAGATGGCATTCAGTCCCTGCGCTACCATCCAGGCATGCCCCTTTGTGAGGACCTGTGTTCCTGGAGGACACCGCCCTTGTCTAGTTCATAAAGCATCATTCAAGTCAGGGGTGGCGCAAAGGCAACATTCGAGTTGGTGCTTAAAGAATGAATAGCTGTTTGCCAGGCAGAATTCTGGGCAATATGCCTGCCATAATCATGAAAGGACGTGGCTTGTCTGAAGAAAGGTGAGGTCAGAGATATGGATTTCATCCAGCAGAGTTTGGGGAACCAACAGTATTTTTTAAGCATTCTTAAGCACCTAATTCTCTCAGGAGTGTAAGGTGAATGCGCAGATGGAGAGGAGAGAGCTGTCCTAACTGCAGCGCGAGGAAAGGGTGGAAGGACAGGATGGAGAGATGGCAGAGGAATAGGCAGCAAGGTTATAAGGGTCATGAAAGGGCCGGGGTTGACTTCAGGGTTTTAACACTGATAATGAGGGGATAGATTTAGGTATATGTGGAGGGGGTGATGATAAGTACTATTGAAAACTGTAATTTCAGGGTCTACTGGGAAGTAGGAAAGAGGCAGAGCTATAATCAACCTTGTAAAGCATAAACATACAAGATGTATAGCTGAAGCCATGGCTATGAATAGGATCACCTGGAGAGAGCACCTAGCGAGAAGAAAAGAACCCGGCACGCTGGTTGACATTAAATAAGCACTGGTGACCTAGAACAGTCTAAGCAGGGTATACTAGGGATGGGAGTCACAGTGTAATAGAATGAGGATTAAGTAAGCATTAAAGAAGATGGTGATTTTCATCCTCCTCTGAATTCAATAGAAGTATCTGTGATGGTTTTTTTAAGGTGTCTTAAAAATACTTTTGTGAAAGTTTTCAAATACCTGCTATTTTTCTTTTATTAGTACCTACTTTTTTAAAAAGGTACCATTCCAGTCACTATGGAAAGCTGTGTAGAGGTTCCTCAAAACACTAAAAATGGATCTACCATATAATCCATCATTTCCACTCCTAGGAATCTACCCAAAGGACACAAAAATGCTAATTTGAAAAGAAACCTGCACTCCTGTGTTTATTGCAGCACTATTTACAATAGCCAAGATATGGGAACAGCCCAAATACCACAAAATAGATAAATAGATTAAAAAGTTGTATATTTCGACATAATGAAATGTTACTCAGCAATCAAAAAGACAAACTCATGCCACTTGTGGCAACATGGATGGAGCTGAAAGGGATTATGCTAGCAAAAATAAATCAGAAGGCAAAAGGTAAATATTGGATGGTCTCACTTGTATGTAGAATATAGAGAAACCATACAAAAGATCAAGATACAGTAAAAACTAGCAAACTGCCCATATATCTGAGACATTCAGCAAGGGAAGGGATGGAAGGAGGTCAAAACAGGGGAGGGAAGAATACAAGAGAATATGGTGATGGTGCACAGGTGATATGGTTGTGGGAGAACTATAGGCACTACAATAATGTAATTAATTTTTTTAAATGTCATAAAAGAAAAGAAAAAAAGCTACTAAAATTAAAATTAAAAAGGTACCATTGCCTGGATCCCATCTTTAAATATTCTGACATAATTGGTTATCTGTGGGACTGACCCAGGAATAGTATTTTTTAAAGTTCTCCAGACTTAAGAAGCACGGGATCGGTGATTCTTTTTTTTTTTAAAGATTTATTTATTTATGCACACAAGAACTGGGGTGTAGGCCAGAGATGTGGGGTGATAAGAAGATTCACCAGAGTCAGAGCAGGGAGCAGAACAGGTAGATCGAAACTGACTGAAGTACACTGCTGAGGGGAGCAGCGGGTGAGACAGGAGAGGTCTGTTGCACCATGTGGGAAGCTCCCTGGCCGGGGATCTAACTCTTGCTTCCGGGAATCTAACTCTTGCTGCGTAGGCTTTGGAGAGCTTCAGAGGCCTAGACTTAACCTGTTGCACCACCAGGGAGACACTGGTGACTCTTAAAAAATATAAACAAACCTCAATATCTAACAAGCATATGATGAGATGTGCCAAATCACAGGGAATCTGAGAGGTACACAGTTTTTAAAAGATGGAGAATCTTTCCGTTACTAGACTTACAAAGATTAGAAAGCTGAAAAATGGTAAGTATTGGTGTAGGGGAACAGCCAGTCTTGAATCCTGCTGGGGGGTGGAGGACTGGACCAGTGGTTTGGGAGAGTAGCTTTGGTAAGTTAACTCTTGAGGCATGTTCTATGAACCAGCACTTCCCGACTGGATACACATCTCAAAAATTTCCCACTGATCCAAAAGGGAATATGTATAGCACATCCCACTGTAGTCGTGGACAGGGTGGGAGGAGGGGGGAGAACCTGAGTGGCCTTCAGTGGCAGAATTAGATGTAACTGAATGGGCACACTCCATAGAATATTATGTAGCCAGCAGAAGTAACAGACTGGAAAATATACATTTCAACCCGGATTACTTAGTAAAAACAGCATAAAAATTAAGAAATTTAACAGTACCACTTAAAGGAAAGCATATTCATAAAGCCAACAGCAATATATATTTTGGAAAAACATTTTTACAAAAAGTTAGACTGAACCACTGAAGTCACTACTTACATATGAGAAAAGAAGGAAGGGGAAAGAAGACTGACATTTTGTTTTAAAGTTGTTATCCCAAGAAGGAGTGAGAATAGATAGAAACTTAAATGGAAACAAGTCCAGGGAAGACTGGGTGTGTTTTAACAGAATGAAGCAGCATCGTAAATGTGTAGATGGCATGGAAAACTCTCCTGGTGTTCTTACTTTCCCTCTTTACTCACAGTGCTGGTGATAATAGCACAAAGTTCTATAAAAGTGGGATTCCTCTTGTTGTCCTCCCCCAACCTTAATTTCTTTTTCTCATTACTAAAGCAGTATATGCTCTTTACAGACAGACCAGAAAACTGATAAGAAAAACTAACTCATAACCTATTCACTCAGAGACAGTATCCAGGTACTTTTTCTGTGAATATGTTATAATATTCAATGAAACCTTTTCATAACCTGAACGTGATGTGTGGGAAACAGGGTATTACAAACTGCTTCTGTGGCTACAGATATTTGTGCAAATTCATGCGACTGGCTGCATAGTGTGCCATTGTACAGATGCATACTCAGGAATGTGGCCAGCCCCTTCTGCTAAACAGCCACTGTTTTAGATTTGCTACCATGAGTGCTACAGTGAACAAACATAGCTACCTACCTTTGAAGACAATTTCCTGCCCTTCATTTGGCTCATTTTAAAAAGTGGCTTTCGGATTGGGTAGGAAATCATCTAATGACGTAAAAATTCACTTGGCATCCTAAAATTCAGAGCACAAGATCCCGCTGGAACTGTTCTGGGGCCAGTCATTTTAGGGGGTTGTCATGGTGCCCAAGTACAATATGGGCTTCCTGATTTCTGTACTCTAACTAATTGATGCACAGTTAAATCACAAAATGTTCGGGGAGCCCGTGTGGGATGCATCACCTCACATGTGATTATGATGTGGGCAGGTGGTGAACTAGGAGGAGGCAAGGTTTCAGAAAATTACGAGGAAATCTTTGCTGATGCTGAAGGACCAAAGTAGTTTCCCAAGGGAAAGCAGAGTGTGTTTTTCTGAGTACTTCTATAACCTCCCCCATACCAGTGGTTTTGCAGATTTAACTTAATCCTTCCAGTTGGTGGGTTTAAGCAGCAGAAATCCAGTGTCTGTTTATTCGGACCTTGGCAGTGAAGAACTGGCCAGGAAGCTCTACAACTGGCTGTCAAGCCCTGAAGAAGCAGCATTGACTTGGAGACGGCCACTTGCATGGCAGGAATGCACTAACATCCTATCGTTAGAGAGGCATTTATCATATATGGCGACCAAGAAAGACACTTCTGTCTTTTCAGACCAATTCTTTGTGGTCAAGAAGCTTTGAATAGACATAGCTGTTTGCAGGATGTGCTTTGAACCCTTGAATGTGTTCTCTAGCCTGTGCACTTATTAGCATATAACTGTGTTCCAAAGAATTAGTGCTGGGCAGCACTGTGCTTTGGCAGATGAGGTGGGCTTCCACATGAGTTACAGCTGATAGGGCAAGGGAAGCTCAAGGCTTACAAAATCCCCTCAGTGGCCCTGCTTAAAAATAGCAGTGTAGGCCATGGCTTAGTGTTTTGACAGCTTGTATCAGCAGTTTTCTCGGCTGATATATTGATTGCAGTTTGGACTCCAGTCCTGCTGATCTAATAAAACATCACCGTCATAACAGAGAAAGTAAAAGGATCTTTTTTGTTCCCGGCCACTTGGTGAAGCAGCTGTACGTAGCTACTCTAAAGCTGGCTTCCTGGCATATGGAAAATGACATAACCTGTACAAGTTGACTCATTATATCATTTTTGAATTTAATCTCTTGACTTATCTGTGTGTCATTTATGAACACTATGCCCCATGTTTGTTCCAGGGCAGAATGGTGCTTTCACGAAATAAGCTTCTGTGCTTCAGTGTCACAAACAGCCTGCAAATGTGTCACAACCTGCAGTTCTTGCTACAGCATGAGAGGGTGGGGAGGTGGGATGTACAAACAAGTCCACAAAATCTGGATTCAACTTTTAAGATGTGAAAGTCTTACATTCTTTAAGTGCTAATCTTTTAAAAAATATATGCAACATGCAAAAATATAACCAATAGTATTAGAAGCACAAACGAACATGTTCATGTCACGTGGAGCTTAGTTTGGATTTTCTATGCATTAAAATTTTTCTCTAAAATAACTTTTTTAATCTTACTGCTATAAATCTTAACGGTGATGAAACATCTGATATTTTGATTATTACAATCACATGACATTCAGGTCTACTTAGCCTAAATGTTCTTTAACTTCACAGCAACTGCTGACCATCCAGGAGGAGTTAAACAACAAAAAGTCAGAATTGGAACAAGCAAAGGAAGAGCAGTCACACACACAAGCATTGCTTAAAGTCCTCCAGGAACAGGTGAGTGCAAGAGGGTCCTAATTGCGAATGACCGCAGGCACCTCGCCCCTCCCTCATGCTGCAGAAGAACTTCAGACATTCCTGAAGTTCTTCTGCAGGACAATTACCTGGCTACCCTGCTCAACCTCCAAGTAGCTTTGCCGTGTGGAATTTATCTCATTCCCGCCATCACTGTTCTCTCGTCCCTCTTTAGACCACAGGTGATGAGCAGTGTGTGAAAAGTTTCTTCCAGAAAACAAATGGATTATAATAAAGTTCTAAAACACTAGCAATGCAGATATAATTCCAAGCAAGCAGCTAGTTTCCTCTTAAATCTAACAGTGACGAAAATGTGTTTAGCATAATCCATGGTATTCCTGCAGACTTATGAATAAGAGGGTCTGATTCTTAGCGATTAGAAAAAAATACCTTCCCTGTGCATCAGGGCAGTTATCTCACCACGGTGAGCAACAAACCTTTTATATGAAGTTTGTAAATCTGATCGTTTCATCCCAGTTTCCTTTGATACTAAAGGGTGGCCTGACATTGATAAGTGGATTTGAAAGTATTGTCTTACAGCGAGGTAAGATGGATTGCTTAGCAGCACAGTGAAATCTAAGCCCAGTATCTACAAAGGCGGAAACGGGAGAGCTCTTGAAATGCTTTCCTACTTCTAACCCTCACTTGCTGCCAACAACATTTTGAATGGTAGTTGGGAGGGGAAAAAAATCACATATGACAGCCCCAACGCTTTGGGGGTGATCAAATTTAGGTAGTTCTGAATTTTTCACTCACAATGGTTAATGAGGTTATTTGTACAATATAAATAATTGCAAATGAGGCATTTTTAAAAATAATCAAGTTGGGAGTTTATAACCCTAGTTAGGGTGACTCAGTTACTTTATAGGTAATTTATTTTTTTGAATTGTTTGGGGTCTAGAAAATAGACTTCCCCTAAGAGTATAAGTGATTTGTGAGGGAAAAGTGAGTATGTTGGATAGTTTATAAACTTCGTAGCTTTGGAAGAAAATGCTTTATAAGATTAATCATTATTTTTATATAGTTAATATAGATTCAGTTACTCAGACCGAGGCTGAATCTGTATGGTTTGGGATAAGTTAGATTGAATTGAAAAATATTGACTAAATTCACAGTGACCTCCTTTCTAGGGTATTGAAATCTCTGTTCTGTCCTTCTGTACATTATTAAAAGACTGATTTTGGTACAAAGATTTAACTCCTGATGAAATAGACATAGCTCCAAGCGCCTCTCTCTTTCTCTCTCTCTCTCACTGCCCCCTACCCCCTCGCATGCTCTGGTGCTCTCTCACGCCGTGAGGGAAAGATACACCCTCCCCCAAAGACTTGGTGTTTTGCTATTCCAGGTGACTGCCACTTGATGGGAATTCTGAGAGTCTAGGTGATGGTCATTAGGACGGTCCCTTTTTCCCTAAGCTTTCCAGAAGGTACCCAGCCCTCCTAGTTTGCTAGGGTGCAGCTGCTTTAGGTCCTTCCTCTGCCTCCCACCTTTCTTCTCCTTGACAAAAGTGGTTGCTTCGACCTCTGGAACTTATTCACAAACCCAGGTGTCATCAGGCAAGATGTTCCCCTCCTCTTTCTGGAGGAGAGGCCCAGCTGGAGAAGCACCTCTGGGCAGTGGCTGACCTGTAGTGTCAGCCGTCAGGAGCGAGAGAGCTGCAGGGGCAGAAGTTGCCTGTGGTAGTTTTGGCAGAAGAGAGCAGGGGAGCGAATAGTGGTAAATAGGAAGCGAGAGCGAAGGGGTAGTAGCATAAAACAACAAGGCAGAGGTACAGGATAACATGCAGGAGGGTGGGATTTACTTCAAAGGGAAGAGAGCATGTTTGTGCTGGTAAACACGTAAAGTGGAACGGACTTAGCAACACAGCCCTTTATTTCCACTGCAGAATAACGACATCTCCTGACTAACGCCATCATATCTGGCAGAAATGAGGTTGCTAAGACCTAAGATGACATGAGCAGAGAGGGTTAACCAGGAGGAAGAAGACCTGGGATAAGAAAACTTGGGACATAGTTTCCGTCGGGGCTGTGCGCTCTGATAACAGACGACATTCCAGCAGCGTTGCACACGCTCTGTGTTAGCTCAGTGATGCAGCCCTGATGAACAGTGGACAGAATGCTTTGTCTTGTCTAAGTGGCAACGATGTGGAAATGAGCAGGGGAGCTCTGGGCCATGCTCAGCTGGCCGGGCTCAGCGCCTTCCTGGTCTGGCTCCGCCCATGGCTGGCAAGTGTGTGACTTTCTCACGGAGTCGGAGAGCACCTTACAGAAAGCTAAAGCAGCTTTTGGTTTATTATGTCCATATAGCCAAAAAGAACCAATGTTCTTACTCAGACACATTGGTGGTATGTGTGTACTTATTTTCCTCAAACTTTCAACATTTATTTCCCCCATGAAGACTTTCTTTTAGGACAAAAAGAAAAAAAAAAAAAAGATGATACAGACTTTTATTAAAAGCTTAATAAACCAAAAAAATAAATAATTCAAAGTAATAAAAATATTATTTTAGAATTTTATAATAAAAAATGGAAGCAAAAAAAATAAAATGATGAAATTTTAATTAAAAAAAAAAAAGCTTAATAAACCAGGAAAAAATACGGGCAAATAGATGCCAGTCCTTCTCCTCCTTTGCCTTACTCTCTGTCCCCAAATGTCTGTGTTGAGCCTGGCTAGGATAAAATGCCAATTAAAGGTTTCCAGAAATCTCCTGGTAACTGATTACTCCTAAGCCTTAGGAGAGAGAGTAGAGGGAGCAGAGCTTTCAAATGTTCACTGTTAAAAATCTCATTTGAGAAATAGCTTTTCTTCTAATGCCTCAGCGGCTAAGGAGATGTCTTCCCAATTCTTCCTTTACAAAAAAGAAGCAAATCATAATCTTTTTTTAGGCCTCCAGAAACAATGTCAGTCATTCAACTATATTCTCAAGGAGCCCATGTATGGTAGCACCATGGCATATTAAAACAGCTGAGAGATATCATTCACCAGCATCGTTAGTAACATCATTTAGCTGGTGGCAACTTGCAAACACTGCAAGGTTGAAATTAATAGCAATACAATGAGGAAATGAAATCATTTATTATTCTTAAGAACCAACTATACATTTTATGCCTATGGAACTGCTTTCTAGTCTTATTATTTTAAAAAATAATGACCAAGGCCCATTTATTTTTTGCCAGACATCAGTTTCATAAAATATGGCCTCAAACTGGTTTCAATAAGATTCATTAGAATTATGTACCATTTTTTTCACAGAAGTTTTATAAAGTGCAACCTCAGATAAATCCGAGTTAACAGGATGATATACATTTGACAAATATGCTTGCTGACTCATTTGAATTTTCTTCTTTCTTAACATTTGCAGCTAAAAGGCACCAAGGAATTTGTCGAGACCAATGGACACAGCCATGAGGACACAAATGTAGGTACCACCCTTCTGGTATTTGCTTTTCTTGCTTGATGTTGGTTGAATGCCCTCAGGTGTGTGGGACTTTATTTATAACAAAAAGGAAATCAGAAGCCCTGCCTCTCAGTGGCTTACTAAGATGACCGAGGGGTTGGCAATAAAGTATGGTAGCTAGGTGCTGCTGTCATCAGCTCAGGTTACCCAGTGTACTTCGGTTAGTCTCTGCCATACAGATTCTGAGCTCCATGAATTTGTTGAGCCCTTTATGTTTTCAAAACTGTAAACTAAAGATATATGATGGGAGGGCAAATGGAATGAGAACCAACAGGGTAACAAGTTGTTTACTGCATGTATATGTATTTCTTGCCTTTCAATAAAGATAGTAATGAAATAACTGTTATGCACAAGAGGTTTCAGATCAAAGCCCTTCTTCCAGAAAGTTCTGGAAAGTGGGCCTCTTTTCTGTTTTGACCCAGAACAGTGGCATGGTTGGTGCCCTTGCATCTTAATCCAGAGTGTACCGGTACAAGGTCCCACTTAGCAACCTGGCTTCCCTCTTGGTATTCCTTGATTAACCACCTGGCCCAAATTTGGCAAGTAGTCCCTTTGCCTTGGAAGTTCTGTACTCTCAGGTGGAATATTGTACTACATAGAACCATATATTCAATGGTTATTTTTGCCTTTTAAAAAATGTCTCTGCTATCTGGATGCATTTGATTGGCCTCATCACACAAAACGCTTACTAAGCACCTCTTTTCATATAACATGGAATCAGACATGGTAATGAATGCCTGATTAAGCTAGAGCTAGGAGAAATTATACATCTTGTGTTCATTTGCTTTAATTATGTGAAGCAGAGAGCCTGACATTCAGAGCACCCAAGAAATTCCTCTTAGTAATTTCTGTTCCTACCAAAGAGATATTTAACATATGGTATATATTGAGAACCTCCTGTGTACATGGACCTCTGCTAAGAAATGTAAGGTCCGCTGTCTTCCCTCAAAGAATTTATAATCCAGTTGAGGAATTAAGGAGTATATGGGCGATACACAAGATGTGGTGAGCAGGTAGGGATAGGAGGCAGCATGGTGTGATGTGGTTTGAAATCTGACTTTGCTACTTATTAACCATGTCAGCTTCACTCTTCTTATTTGTAAAACAATTCAAAGCCTGCCTCAAAAACTTACCATGATGTTGTACAGAGCTAAAGCACGTGACAACCTCAGGGTGCTATTATTGTGGTCACTTTGTGTGAGATAATTAAGAATGGCTTCCTGGATGTGTGGATTTGTGTTGACTTGGAAACTAAAAAGCTGGCGATGGAAATCATTTACACAGCGCTCTCTATCGGCAATATTGTGACCTATGTGGAGTTTTTCTTCCTACTCCAATATTTTATCACCCACATCCTTAACCTCAAATCCCTTTCCAGGGTCTTGTCTCCCAGAGACACGTTACTCCCACATTCTCAAACAAAATTTTCTTATGTGCTGCCTTGAAAATCTGTCCTCCTTTGCCTTCCCAGGAAGCTGCTATCTAACTCACGAAACCAGACAAAGTGGCAGTTCCCCTTAATTCCCTGGTCTGTGAAATGGGGGTGACATTACCTACTTTTTCTTCCTTAAAGTTCATTGTGAGACACAAAGGAGATCATGGTTGTGGGAGAACTTTGTAATTGTGAGGTTCTGAGTAGGATGTTATGATTATAAACTCATCTATTAACTGAATTAAATCAGGTGATATGCATAAGACAAGCCTAACACAGTATCTAGTCCATAGGCTCTTTTGAGAAATGTCTGAAGCCATTTATTATTACATGGAAAGGATATCATGTCCTTTCTAGAGGAAAGTTTTAGTTTTAAAAATAAACCTCTCTATTTTTTGTACTTTGTTTTTTTATTGAACATTGCATTATAACATTATAGAAGTTTCAGCTGTGCATCATTAAAACTCAGCATCTATATATACCACATTAAGTTCATCATCAAAAGTTAATTCAGTCCTTCCCCCTTCCCTCTGGTAAACACTAATTTGCCTTATAGTCCAAAAGTTTTGTCTTATTTATTTCATTCATTTCATTTCTTTATGTACCACAAATGACTGAAATCAGTGTTTGTCTTTCACCATATGACTTATTTCTCTAAGCATAATACCATCTAGGTCTATTTGTTGCAAATGGCAGAATTTCATCTTTTTTTATAGCTGAGTAGTAGTCCATTACGTGCAACTACATGCTACATCTTCTTTATCCAATCATCTGTTGATGAGCACTTAGATTGTTTCCAGCTCTCAGGTATTGTAAAGAATGCTACCATGAACACAAGGGGTGCACATATCTTGTCAAGTTAGTATTTTCATATACTTCAGAGGTAGATACCTAAAGTGGCATAACAGGATCATATGGAATTTCTATTAATTTTTTGAGCAACACTGTTTGCTATTATAATTGCACTTATTTACATGCTCACTAATACTGTACTACACTTGTTTCTTGTCTTTTGGATAATACCATTCTCAGGTGTGAAGTTATATTGTTGTTTTAAGTTTTATTTCCAGATTAATAGGAGACGTTGAGCATCTTTTCAGGTGTGTTTCTTGGCCATCTGTATGTCTTCTTTGGAGAAGGGTCTATTCAGATCCTCTCCCCATTTTTTAGTTGGATGGTTCGTCTTTTGGTTGTTGAGTTACATGAGTTTTTTTTTTTTATCTATTTTGTATATGAACCCCTTGTTGGATATATGATTTGCAAATATTTTCTCTCCGTAGGATGACTTTTCATTTTGATGATAATTTCTTTTGCTATGTAGAAGCCTTTAAGTTTGATATAGTCCCATCTATTTATCTTGCTTTTGTTTCCCTTCTCATTGGATTTGAATTCCCAAAAGCATCTCTAAAGCTGATGTCAAGGAGCGTATTGCCTATGTTGTCTTCTGTGTTATATGGTTTCAGGTCTTACATCCAAATCTTTAATCTGATCGAAATTAGATTATTCTTGCTCCATTGTATGCTCTTGGTTCTTTTGTCATAAATTAGTTGCTCATATATGTGGGGGTTGTTTCTGGGTTCTTAATTCTGTTCCCATCAATCTGTGTGTCTATATTTAATTCTAATACCATTCTGATATGCTTACCATTCTGATAAGCTTCATAGAATAGTTTGCAGTCAGGGAGCATGATACCTCCATTTTTATTCTTTCTCAGAATCGTTTTTGCTCTTCAGCATCCTTTGTAGTTTCAAATAAATTTTAAGGGTTTTTTTTTGTTTGTTTATTTCTGTGAAGAATCCTGTTTGGATTTTGATAGCAATTATAATCAAATCTGCGTATTGCTTTAAGTAATACTGCCATTTTAATAATGTTAATTCTTCCAATCCATGAGTATGGAATATCTTTCCATTTCTTTGTGTGTTTACTTTTTCAACAATTTGCAGTATACCGGTCTTTCAACTCCTTGGTTAAATTTATGCCTAGGTATTTATTTTTCATGTGAATAAAATGGGATTGTTTTCCTATTTTTCTTTTGATAGTTCATTATTTGCTTATAGAAATGCTACAGATTTCTTATGTTAATATTTTAGTCGAGCAGGCAGTACTTTGGAGAGGGTGAGTTTTAATGCAGATCACAAGGTTTAAGCCCTCTGGCTCAGAAGTTACTGACTGAGAAATATAAATTTTTTTTTGGTTATATAATCATTAACATGTGGGGGCAGGAACTTTACATATTATCATTTATTAATAACAATTACAAAATAGAATATTGCTGGCTTACCTGGGCATTTTTGTGACAGTTGGCAATTGCTGCTTAAGAGCATACATTATTAAAGTAAAGTGAAAAAGTTTGAGTGACACTGGAAAATTACAAAAAAAATAGAAGAAAAATAACTTAGTCTCTCATTATTCAGAGAAAACTACTATTAAATTTTTTATTTTAGTTCTTTCCAGTCTTGTGTGTGTATATGGCCAGTGGGGAAAAACTCATAAATAAATGTATAAATATTATCATATTGTCTTCAGCTTTGTACCTTTTTGATTTTTCATTATATCATAAGTATTTTCCTCATCCCCAAATGTTCCTCAAAGACATGATTCTTAATGGCTTTATAATGTAGATAAGAAATAATTTAACAACATGCCTATGTTTCAGGCATTTAACTTCCCAATTTTTTACTTTTATAAATAATGCTGTACCTAACATGCCCATAAATATTGGTCTGCAGCTTTCGTATTTGTTTCTAGGGGATTCTGTATATTAATAGTGGTGTCATGAAGTCTGGCAGGGAACTTCAGACTTACAGAATTGGTTGGCATTCAGAATGTTCATGTGACGGATGTTCACGTAAAGTTTTCATTAGTTGGCCCAGAGATCCATAAAAGATACGGCTAGTCTCCCAATTTACTCTTGCTTTATTCTTGAGTGTTATCTGGCCAATGAGATACTAACCACACTAAGATTTGGTCTGCTACTATGACTTTTCTATTGTTAGTACATTTTATTGAACAGCACCAGTATCTGGCCAACACCCTGTTCAGTATACTTGAGCTCCCCTTACAAAGCTCACCCCTGCCCCCATATCACAAGATCTGATGGCTCAAGTCCCTGACAAAAAATTTGTGAAGGCTAAATTAAAACTAGTAAAGCCAGAAATTGCAATCAACTGCAAATGCCTTGCTTCCCAGTGGCACATGCTGATTTTCTTTTCTTTTTTTTTTTATTTATACATACAAGCTGGGGTACAGGCCAGAGACGTGGGGCGGCGAGAGGGTTCACCAGAGACGGAGCGGGGAGCAGAACAGGCAGATCAGAAATCCACTGCTGAGGGGAGCAGCGGGCAAGGCAGGAGAGGTCTTCCGTGCCATGTGGGATTCTCCCCGGCCGGGCGTCGAACTCGCGTCGCCGCTGCCGACAGCTCCACAGCGCAGCGCTTAACCGCTGCGCCACCGGGGAGGCCCTACATGCTGATTTTCAATAGGTTTCTCTCTGATTTGGAACTGGATCTGTTAATGACAACTGGGCAGTCCCACCTTTGAAGCCTACCCAAGTTTAAAACTAGCCTTTAGCACAGTTCCTCTAGCGATTTCAACTACTCCAAACCCAATTTTGTCTCCTGATAAGTAAAGTTAAGAATTCTCTTTTAATCTCTGTTCCTGATCCCTGGAATTACTGGATAACTAGTCAAATCACTGGTATAACACATAACAAAATCTCAAATTTAGAAAAAAAGATAATCTGCTCTCTTATCTTTTTTTAATGACCTTCTTCCCAGAGGTATCACCACCTTCCATGGCAATGTTTAGTGAGAAAGTGGAGGGGAATGGAGAGGTTGTGAGTAATGTAAAAACAAGTCAGGAGGAATCAAATAAAGTGGCAGCTGAAGCCTGCAATATATGCAAAAGTTTAGACTAAAATTTTTCCACAAATCTTCTCCCTTCCATGTTTCTGATGCAGGAAAACTGCTAGCAGACACCCTCTGTTGGCACCTTCAGGCTCACACACCGGGCTTGGAGAAATCATTTGCAATCTGTAAAGAGGTTTAATTTGTGATACTGAAGGTTACTGCTGTCAAGTGGAACACTTCTCCCACCCAACAATAAAACAGAAACACAAAAGAGAAAAGACTTTTCCGTTTTTCACCTCACCTCCGTAAGAAAGTAAATCCTCAGAGTTGTCTTTAAATCTGTCACAGTAAAGATGTTAGGAATGTATGGAAGAGATACTGTGTGAAGGCCATTCTTCATGTTGAGCACGCCGCCCCGGAAAGCTATTGTTCATCACGTTTTCCGTGACTTATATAGCAGAACCTCTCAAGTGCCGGAGTCCTCTGCCCACTTTCAGAAAGTGGCTTTCATACTCTTTAGGCAGGAAAGCACAAGAGAGGAGAGCACACACTGGTGTGCCAAACAGGTGAGGAAGGTGAAGAAAAACCCCACAGGAAGATGGAACCATGTTCTCAAATGCTAAGACATTTCAGGCTCTGTCCTTTCCCCCATAACCACCTGCTTCCTGCTTTTAGGGCCCCCAATCTGCAATTAGAGGAGGAGTGAAACAGAAGGGAACATGTCAACACAAGGCTCCCTCCCGCAGACTCTATCCAAGGGACTCAGGAGCACGCAAGCAGTGAACAGGAGCATAGCAGAAACAGGGTTCTGGAATTCCAGCCCGTGGTGTCTGTCTTCTTACCATTTCCCAGGGCCCTCTGCCTGTACAGTGTCCCCCAGTTTGTCTCCCAACACAGTCCACTGCCCTGTTTTACTCAGTAAGTCAAGTAGTCTTTGAGGAAGGCGACAGAACACAGGGTTCAGGACTGATCTGGGCGCCAAGCAGCCTGGTGTCCGTCCTCACTCTGCCCTTTACTGTCCAGGTGGCGCAGTGATAACCTGAACCCCATCACCACGGTTTTCTGGTTTTGTACTTGTAAAATGAAGGTACTTGCGTCTATCTGGGAGCCCTTGTGAACGCTGCCTAGCAGTCCGGTGGGGTCACTGCGTGGGGTCATTACTACTGCTCCAGCCTTCACAGGCCAGGCACCGCGCCGGGCTGCGTTGAATAGTGCAGACATGGTTCTAGCCCTCATAGAGCCGACCCCTGTCGGCCTGCTCTGCCATTATCAAACCTGCTTGACCTCTGTTTCATTCCATCAGGTTTCACTGTTCACCTTCAGGTCCCTAGCTCAGTGGGTATAATGGGCTTGATTTGACACTGGCACTTCCAGCTTTTCTTTGGAGAGATCTTTATTGGGAGGATTGGCTCCATGGAGAGGAGAGTCTGGTGAGAAAGGGTGTGATGCATGGATAGGTGGGGAACTTTCAGGCCTCTGAGGTGGCCAGGCAGGGACTGGGGTGACTAGAACTCTCGACTGGGTGTGTCTGCTCATGAGCAGTAGCATCCATGTGGGTAGCACATTTCAGGCATCCCACTAAGTGACAGTGACCGGGAGGCCCTACTCAGGGCTTTAGGCCTAATGAACAGCCTATGAAACCGACCTGGAATTAACCTCAACTCGATGGGTAGGGCCCTTCATGAAATATTCTCTCCCTTCATAGGAATGTCTTTTGCACTGGAATGTATTTCTCCGTTTTCCTGGGTAAATCAGGGATCTGGAAAACTGTGGAAAGTGAGGTCAGGCCATCTAGTCAGGACTGCACCTTAAGGATACCTGAGAAAGAGCATGGATATCAGGGTCATGAGGGTGGGTCATGCGCACAAGAATAGTGGTGGCCCGAAGTGTGGCCTTCACAGCTGCACAGTCAGCAGCCTTCGGCCTTGCTACTGATTTGAAGAGGACTTTCTTTTACTTGGCATGGTAATGTGTGTGCACACATGCAGTGACCAGAACTAAGGATAAGTCTTCTTGAAATTCACTGAGAGGAGTGCTTAAATGTCCTCATCAAAAAAAAAAAAAAAAAAAAAAAAGATAAATGAGTTGATTGTTGTGTTAATTAACTAAATGTGGGAATCCTGTCATAATGGACATCAAATCATCATGATATGCACTTTAAATATCTTAAAACTTTATTAATTATACCTCAGAAAGTTGAGAACTACAATGAAATCCTTTATTTTTATTCAGCTAACGCTGGTTTACAACATTGTGTATGATCTAGAGGAATAGGCTCACACCTGCTCAGTGTATGTCACCACACCACGCCTCCCGCCAAAGCAACCGCAGCCATTTATCCCAGTCCATTGGGGCCCTTCTCCCCTTGGTTCATACCCCTTTCATCGCCGCGCCCCCCCCCCCCCCAGTAGCCTCAATTCTGCAGTCACATTCTAGGGTTTGTTTGGTTTAGTTTTGCCAATTTCTTTTTGTTTCTCTGTTTCCCGCAGATGAGTAAAATCATCTGGCGTTTGTCTTTCTCCCGGCTTCTTTTGCTCAGCGTATTGCCTCCAGTTCCATCCATCTTGTAGAAAAGGCAAGAGTTTTTTGGTTTTTGTTTTTTTTAATCTCTGAGTACTATCCCATTCCTCTGTCATTGGTCACTTAGGTTATTTCTATGACTTGTCTACTGTAAATGGAGCCACAATGAATATAGGAATGAGAGTTAGTGTTTCAAGTTCGCGTTTTCTCATTGTTTGTGTAAATGCCTAGGAGTAGGACTTCTACATCATATGGAAGATTTATTTTTAATATTTTGAGAAATCTCCATACTGATTTTCATAGGGACTAAACCAGTCTACATTCCCACCAATTGTGTATGAGGGTTCCTTTTTCTTCACACCCTTGCCAACATTTAGTGTTTCTGTTGTTTTATTATGTGCCTTTCTCATGGGAGTGAGGTGGTACCTCATTCTGGTTTTGATTTTCATTCCTAATATATGGTGACAAAGATTTTTTCATGTGCCTATTGACCATCTGCATGTCTTCTTTTGGGCAGTGTCCATTTAGCTCTTCTGACAAGTTTTTAGTTGGGTGCTTCGTTTTCTTTTTGTTGACTTACACGATTTTTAGATCTTGGAATCAGTCCCATTCAGTAGAGAGTCTTTTTGTTTTAACAGTTCTTTCTCCCTACCAAATCTTTTTAGCTTGCTAGAGCGCGGTTTGTTTATTTTTGCTTTTGCTTCCATTGGAGTCAAGTCCCAAAGATATCACTAAAGTTGGTGTCAGGGAGTGTTTGCCCTGTGTTTTCTTCTATATTTTTTTGTGGTTTCTGGTCCTATACCCAAGTTGCTAGTCCATTTTGAGTTAACTTTTGTCCGTGGTATGAGAGTGGTCTGATTGCTTTTTCTATATGGGGATATCCAGTTTTCTCAGCACCATATGTTGAAGAGACTTTTCCATTATATACCCTTGACCTGTTGTCGTAGATCAACTGTTCGCATAAATGTGATTTTTAGAACTTAAAAAAAAATCTTACAATAAAAAAAACCCCTGAAAATCACCAACTACTTTGTCTTGCTTCATGGAGAGGTGGACCCAAGTCTGTAGTTGCTGAGGTGAACCATGCTTTGTAGATGTCTGATTGCAGTTTTGTCTTTTTCCCAACCCTTTGTTCAGTTTCTCTGTATCCCACATGTAAGTGAAACCATCCAATATTTGTTTTTTTCCTTCTGACTTATTTTGCTTAGCATAATACTTTATAGCTCCATCCATGTTGCCACAAATGGCAAGAATTTATCTTTTTTGACTGCTGAGTAATATTCCATTGTGTATATAAACAATGTCTTCTTGATCCATTCATTCATTTGAGAGGATTTGGGTTGTTTAAATATCTTAGCTATTGTATAAAGTGCTGCAGTAAACACAGGAGTGCAGGTTTCCTTTCAAAAGAGTGTTTTTGTGTTCTTTGGGTAGATTCCTAGAAGTAGTATTGCTGAATCATATGCTAGATCCATTTTTAGTGTTTTGAGGAACTTTTACACAACCTTCCCTAGTGGTTGGATCAATTTTTACATTCCCACCGGCAATGTAAGAGCGGTCCTTTATCTCCACATCCTCACCAACATTTATTGTTTCTAGTTTTTTTTTTTTTTAATATGGTCCTTCTCATCAATGTGAGGTGGTTTCTCATTGTTGTTTTGATTTGCATTTCCCTAACACCAAGTGATGTTGAACATTTTTTCGTATGCCTGTTGGCCATTTGCATTTCTTTTTTTGAGAAGTGTCTTTTTAGTTCTTCTGCCTATTTTTGACTGTTTGCTTTTTCATTGTTGAGTTGTATGAGCTCTTTGTAGATCTTTGATTTCAATCCCTTATCTGTTATATCACGTGCAAATATTTTCTCCCATTCAGTAGAGTGTCTCTTTGTTTTGGTTGCTCTCTCTTTTTTTGTACAGAAGCTTTTTGTTTGATGTAGTCCCAGCTGTTTCTCTTCCTTTGTTTTCTTTGCTTCTGGAGATGAGTCCTCAAAGATGTCTCTGAGGTTTATGTCACTGATTGTTTTTCCTATGTTTTCCTCAATATATTTATGGTTTTAGGTCTTACATTCAAGTTTTTTGTCATTTTGAGTTTATTTTTGTTCTGTCATGTGAGATTGTAGTCTAATTTTATTCTTTTGCATCTGGCAGTCCAGTTTTCTCAGCACCAGTTATTGAAGAGGCTTTACTTGTACCGGTACATATTCTTTTTGCTCCTTTTGTGTTAGATTATTTGTCCATATACATGTAGTTTTATTTCTGGGCTTTCAATTTGATTCCATTGGTCTGTGTGTCTGGTTTTGTTCTAATACCATGCTGTTTTTATTATTATGGCTCTGTAGTATAGTTTGAAGTCTAGGCGTTCAATGCCTCTTTTCTTCCCCTTTTTATTCAGGAAAGCTTTCACTATTCAGGCTTTTTATGATTCCACATAAATTTCAGCAGTATTTGTTCCATTTCTTTGAAGAATACTATTAAAATTTTTTATTGGACTTGCATTGAATCTTTAAATTGCTTTTGGTAGGGTGGCCATTTTGATAATGTTAATTCTTCCAATTCATGAGCAGGGAATGTCTTTCCATTTCTTTGTGTTTTCTTCCATTTCTTTTAACTGTGTTTTTATAGTTTTCCTTGTAAATGTCTTTCACCTTCTTTGTTAGGTTTATTCCCAGATTTTTTTTTTTTTGGTACAGTTGTAAATGGGATGATTTTCTTAATTTCTCCCTCTTTAGATTGATTGTTTGCATATAGGAAGACTATTAATTTTTGTGTTTTGATTTTGTGAGTTGCTGCTTTACTGAAATGGCTTATTGTTTTAATTAGTTTTTCCATAGATTTTATTTATTTATTTATTTATTTATACATACAAGCTGGGGTACAGGCCAGAGGAGTGGGATGGTGAGAAGGTTCACCAGAGACAGAGTGGGTAGCAGAACAGGCAGATCAGAAATACACTGCTGAGGGGAACAGCGGGCGAGGCAGGAGAGGTCTGCCGCACCATGTGGGATTCTCTCTGGCTGGGCGTCGAACTCGCGTCGCGCGATGCCAACAGCTCCACAGCGCAGCGCTCAACCTCTGCGCCACCAGGGAGGCCCCCATAGATTTTTTTAAGGATTCTCTCCATAATAGTATCTGCAAATAATGATAGCTTTACTTCTTCTTTCCCAGCTTGGATTTCTTTTATGTTTATCTCTGCCTAATTGCTCTATCTAGGACCTCCAGTGATATATTGAAAAGGAGTGCTGAGAGTGGATATCCTTGTCTTGTCCCAGATCATACTGGGAAGGCTTTCAGTTTTTCACCATTGAGAATGATGTAAAGCTGTGAGTTTGTCTCATATGGCTCCTGCTATGTTAATATATATTCCTTTTTTCCTAAAATTTTCAAAGGTCTTCATCTTAAATGGATGTTGAATTTTTTCAAATGCTTTCTCAGCCTTTATTAATATGATCATATGGTTTTACTTTTCTTTTGGTTGATGTGGTGAATTATGTTAATTTATTTTTAGGAGTTGAGCCATCCTTATGTCCCTAGAATAAATCCCACTTGGTCATGGTATAGTCCTTTTAATGCATTGTTGCATTTGGTTTGCTAAGATTTTATTAAAGATTTTAGCATTTGCGTTGATTAGGGAGATGGGTCTATGTTTTCTTTTTGTGTGTTGTCTTTGTTTGGTTTTGGTATAAGTGTAATAGTGGCTTCATAAAATGTATTTGGTGTTATTCCTTCTTTCTCAATGGTTTGAAAGATTTTTTGCAGGATAGGCATTATTTTATCTTTGAATGTTTGGTAGAACTCACTTATGAAACCATCTGATCCCAGGCTTTGTTTTTTTGGAAGGGTTTTTGACTTGGCCCGCGAGTCCAGATCAACGCTGTACCTGAGGAGGAAGCAGGGAGCAAGGGACAGGGGTACGCGAGAAAGTGGAGACAAGACAGGAGGTCTGATCAAGACTCGTTTATTGTTAAGGGGGAAAGAGTATATATAGGGTGAAACTCACGGGGAGGTTACATTGGGTGACGCAGGAGGGTTCGAGATGGGGGATTCAGTGAGAGCGCAGCAAAGGAAACAATGGGATGGTCCTGCTGATATCATTTTGGGATAATGTACCTGGAATGGGGAAACAGAAACCTAAGGCAGTCCTCATTGAAACCTAACCTTATATGGGCAACTCAAACAATTAGGGCCATAACTCACCACTGAGGGCCATCTTGTCCGATGGCTCCTGACAAGTCCCCCTTTTTTTGTTTCAAATGAAACGGGACTTATAGCAGGTATCCATCCTCGGGGATTGTGCCTGTCTTAGGTTGTCAGGAGTCAGGGGAATCCACTCACCGTGGCCCAGCTCCCGATCATACCCGTCATTGGCTAACCAACCCAGCGCAAGAGGAGGAAGGGGGTCTCATCATATTTGGTTAAGTGAGGAGCATGAGCCACCCTTGTCCTGCATTTCCAAGCGGTGGTAGTGAATTTGAATGGGACGGGCTTGAATGGCCTTGATTTGTTGCCTCACAAAGGTTATAAGCCTGTTGAGGACGCATGGGCTGATAGTGACGGCCAGTAAGAGAGAAAGGATAGGGCCAAGGAGGGGGAGGAGGTATGGCAGGAGTCCTCCGAGACCGGTCCAAAGAGGGTTGTCCTTCAGGTCCTTTCTTCTGCGTTCGAGGTCGTCCTGGAGCTGTTTAATTTTGTTGCAAACAATACCCGATTTGTTGGCATAAAAACAGCATCGCTCCTGTAAAACTAAACATATGCCTCCCTTTTCGGCAGTTAATAGATCTAAGCGGTTTTGAAGGGTCACCTCAGCGAGAGAATCCAACTGGTCCTGTAAATCATTGGTAGTGCTGGACAAGGCATTAACATCTGAAATAATTTTATTTGAGAGTTTAGTGTAATGAGAGAGTGAGATGCCTAGACCAGCAGCACCGGTGGCAGAGGCACTAAGGATACCTAAGCTTGCGATTAAGGGGATGAATTGGACTGCTCATTTATGGCGTGTTGGTAAATGATCAACAGACGGGACAGGGACCGATTCGTCCCCGGAGACAACGTCCAAGTCTGGAAGAAGGCTGCCCAGGACACAGCTACCTGTCCAGTTGGCTGGGAGGGCTGTAAAGGCCTGATTATTGCCACAAATAAACACTGTTCCCGGCAGGGGGCAGGACAGGATTGTGACATTAACATGAATGGATTGTGTGCAATTAGTAAATGCAGCCTGACCCAGATCTAGAGAGCTGTTGACCAACAAGACAAGGCAACTTGAAGTGGTAAAGTTAACCGGCTGAACCATAATGGGTGTAGAGAGAGAGCAGTTATAATGTGGGGAAGATGAAAAATCAGAGGTATTTTGAAGGGGAAAGGCTAGGGGGACAGGGGTTCCAAAATGAAGACACATCCAGCAATCCTGGGCCAAGGGAGCGTTGGTGGAATTGAGTAGATCAAAGGCCATGGTTAAGACGGCAAAAGTTTGGGGGTCAACATTCATAGGTTCCCAGTGGTTTCCTCTTTTGCAACGAGGACAGAGGCTAGGAGCTTTTTGTGAAGAGAGAGGGGCAGGTTGTTTTATTTGAGGGCAGTGTTTTGAAAAATGACCAACTCTACCGCATTTAAAGCAGCCTTTGTTTTGTTCTGTTTTAGATTTTAAAAATTCAGTAACGGACTGGCCGCTAAAAGCCGCTGCCATGGCCGAGCCCTGTTGGTAAGAGGGGTCAATATCTGAGCAGGCGCGGATATATTCAGAGATGTCGGTGGCCTTTCGTTTAATGGGCCTAATGGCAGCCTGGCATGCTGGATTTGCATTCTCAAAAGCCAACTGTCGGACTAGTTCAGAAGTGGCAGTTGTGGCTCCTAGAGAGCGTTCGGCAGAGGTCTGGAGCCTATCTATGAAGTCAGAGAACTGCTCGTGGGCTCCCTGTTTGATTTTTATAAGAGGGAAGCCCATATTGTTTTTTGCAGGAAGCTTTCTCCATGCCCTAGTGGCGGCAGAGGAGATTTGGGCAAACAACCCGGGATCGCTACCGAGTTGGGCGTTGGGGTCTGCGTAAGTGCCCATTCTGGTGAGCATTTCAAAGGTCCAAGGAGTTCCTGCTCTGATATTGGCGGCTGCCAACTCTCTGCATATATCATGATAATCAGTACGCCAAAGGAGATGATTGCCGCCTTCAAGAGCGGCTTTAATTAGCGTCAGCCAGTCTTGGGGTGTAAGCCAATTTTCAGCAATGGAATCTAAAATGGTGAGGGTAAAAGGGGCACAAGCACCATATTGAGTGACTGCATTTTCTAGTTCCTTAAGATTTTGGAAATTATGAGGTTGGTGATAGCGTTGGGGCTGCCCTTGGGCATTGGGGGCCTCTATAACCGGAAAAGCGTGCGTAGCCTGAGAGGGACTCGAAATGGTCGCCGCTGAGGGACCCAAAATAGCCACAGAAGAAGCTGCGGTTGGTAGCGGCTTAGTAATTTGTGAGGGGTACATGCTTGGAGGGTCTTTGGGAGTGATTTTAGGTCGTTCAAGTTGAAGGGTGAGGGCGTTATATCGAGCCTGTAACTGAATCCTTTCCTCCAGGTGTTTAATTTGTATTTTTATATCTAGATTAGGCTCTGTGGGAGGGAGGGAGGGGGCAGAGGCTGGAGCGGCGGTATTATACGCGGGAGGGTTGTAACGGGAGGCTTCTTGTGCAAGGGCATCCCAATCTACCTCCGAGGGATCGGGGTTGGGCTTTTGGGCCAGGTAAAGATATTTTTTGTCAGAGGCACATTTAAGATTATTTTTATAATAAGGGGATTTTTGAGACGGTTCGTCCTCATCTTCGGAAGAGAAGACGAGGGGAGGGTAGATTTTAGGTTTTCTATTAATTTACGAAGGGTCTGTGGAGTCTTTGTGGGCAGGGTCTTTGTTTTGGGAATAGTTGTTGGGTGGATTAATAATGGCATTTGGCTGGTCTTTTTGGGAGATTGGGGGCGATTTAGATTTTTGGGGTGGCGGGTGAGTAGGATGATTTTCATCAGAGTCGCTGTGAAATGAGATTAAGTTGTCAGAGCGACCCGAGGGATGTTTGATTTCGGGGTTGGAGGGGTGGTCAGGTATAGTTTTAGTGGAGTGTTCAGAGGGCCCAGGGAGTTGGGGGGTGTGGTAGGAGAGGGGGGCCTAGAGCTCTTTAGGATTTGTTCTGCCTGGCCTATGGTTTGTTTTAGATCTGAACTGTCCCCTTCTCTTGGAAGTAAGTCAGAAATGAGGTTCCAGTAAGAGAATATGGTAACCGGCACCTTTTGGGGGCCAAAAACCTGATAGTAATCATTTAAGGCATCACCAACTCTTAGCCATCTTTTATGATTTACAGTTCCCTCAAGAGGGAACCAAGGGCAAGTCTGTTTTATAAAATCGAAAAAGGAAAGTAAACCTTTTGTCTTAATCCTAACTCCTCGTGTCCTGAGGGCTTCTTTTAACTGAGTAACATAAAGTTCATGCTGACTAATTTCCTGTCCCATCGTCACAAAAAGACCTTAAAAAGCTTACCTTACTGTCGGCGCAACAGGCTCTCGCGGCGACAAGTATGAGGGGGATCGGCTAGTCACTTTTTCTGAGATGTCTTTTTGTCCTCTGGAAGTCTTCCTGTACTCAGGCCCCACGTTGGGCGCCACTTGACTCGGCCCCGCAGTCCAGATCAAAACTGTACCTGAGGAGGAAGCAGGGAGCAAGGGACAGGGGTACGCGAGAAAGTGGAGACAAGACAGGAGGTCTGATCAAGTCTCGTTTATTGTTTAGGGGGAAAGAGCATATATAGGGTGAAACTCATGGGGAGGTTACATTGGGTGACTCAGGAGAGTTCGAGATGGGGGATTCAGTGAGAGCGCAGCAAAGGAAACAATGGGATGGTCCTGCTGACATCATTTTGGGGGAATGTACCTGGAATGGGGAAACAGAAACCTAAGGCAGCCCTCATCGAAACCTAACCTTATATGGGCAACTCAAACAATTAGGGCCATAACTCACCGCTGAGGGCCATCTTGTCCGACGGCTCCTGACAGATTTTGACTACTCTTTCGGTTTTGCTGCTTCTAATTGGTTTGTTTGGGTTTTCTATATCTTTTTTCTGCTTTGGGTGGTTGTATAATTCTTTTTTTTAAGATTTATTGTATTTTTGCATACAAGCTGGGGTGCAAGCCAGAGGTGTGAGGAGGTAAGAGGGTTCACCAGAGACAGAGTAGGGAGCAGAACAGGCAGATCGACTGAAATATACTGCTAAGGGGACCAGCAGGCAAGGCAGGAGAGGTCTGCGCCCATGTGGGATTCTCCCCAGCCGGGCATCGAACTGGCAGCCAACGACAGCTCCACAGGACTGTGCTAACAGGCCCTGGTTGTATAATTCTGAGAATTTGTCCATCTCATCCAGATTGTTGAACTTGTTAGCATGTAAATGGTAATAGTAACCTATCCTTTGGATTTCTGCTGTCTGTTGCAACTTTTCTTTCATTTATCATCCTATTTATTTGAGTTTTCTCCTTTCTCTTTGTGAGCCTATCTAGAAGTTTGTCTGTTTTGTTTATTTTATCAAAGAACCAGATTTTGGTTTCACTGATATTTTCAACTGTCTTTTTTTTTATTTCTATTTCATTTACTTCTGCTTTAATTTTCATTATTTCCTTCCAGTGCCTTTTGTTTTTCTTGTCCTTTTTGTAGTGCCTCAAGATGAGAGATTATTTTATTTCTTTGGCTTATTTCTTGTTTCTTGATGTGGGTATTGCTATACGCTTTCCTCTTAATGTGTTTTGGTGTCTCACACACATTTTGGAAGGTTGTGTCCTCATTATCTTTTGTATTAAGGTAGTTTTTAATTTCTTCTTTGATTTCCTCATTCAACCCAGTCATCTTCAGCCTTGTGTTGTTCAGTCTCCATGTAGTGAGAAATCTCCTTGCTTTCATTCTACAATTCATTTCTAGTTTGATAGCTTTATGGCCTGAGAAGATACTTGGTATGGTTTTGATCTTCATGTACTTGTTGATGTTTGTCTTACAACCCAGGATATACTCAACCCTGAAGAATGATTCATCTGCACGTGAGAAAAACGTGTATTCAATTTTATGGGGGGGTGGTGTCCTATAGATGTCTGTTAGACCACTGGCATCTAGATCTTTATTTAGGGCAGTTGTCCCCTTGTTTATTTTCCACCTCATTGATCTTTCATTGGTGAGGGTGGGGCACTGAAGTCTACCACATATGTATTTTTTCCAGTTCTGTTTTCAGAGATGATAGTAATTGTCTAATGTACTTTGGTATACTCTCATTTGGTGAGTATATATTGGTATTATGTCCTCTGGTGCATTGTCCCCTTGAACATTATATAGTGTCCACCTATGACTTGTCACCATTTTTGAAATCTATTTTATCTGATGTAAGTATGGCCACCCCTGCCTTCTTTTGGGTGCCATTTGTCAAGTACTTTTGAAATAGGAATTCTATTCTCATTGATTGGGAGTTAGGGATAGAGGGATATTCACTGATTCTTTAAGAAGATTAGAATTCAACCTCTACAAGTAAATGATGAAGTAAATAGTCAATAATAATGTTTGGATATTACCACCTAGAGAAAATACAGCAGAAGAGATACAATTCACAAGATTATTTGAATACTGAAGAGAAAGACAAAGTACATATATTTCAAAAATAATTAAGAAGAACAGTACTGAGACCATTTTTTTTTGGGGGGGGAGTGTGCTGTGAACACTTTTCCTGGACTGAGAATGTATAGCCTGTTCCTTTGCAGACCCAAGACCAAGGCTCATAGAATCAGGTGATGCTTTCCCAAGTGATACTTATCCACCCTCTCAAGAGAATGCATGAGACTGAGACAAGTGATCATTTTAAAGAACATTCTAATAACTCCAAACAGAAAATTAAAGTTTTAGTTTTAATGTGGCCAAGACAATGTATGTAAGTCCCACTCCATCAACAAGAGATACATATATAGATGTGACATGAATGCAAGCAATAGCATCTCCAGTTCAAAGAAACCTAGAGAGCTTAATTACAGTATTCCTGTTTCTGATGGATATACCTTAGTGCCAGTTTGATATGCTTATCCGAAATGAATAGGAAGAACACATGGAAACTTTTGTGAAAAAATCCAGGAGCCTAAAAGGTAGACAGAAGTAGAAGTTGCTATAGCGTGCCACCAAGACTGTAGAGGATACTCAGGAGATTCCTTCCTTCTTGCAACTTTAGTTCCTCCTGACATATCACCATTACTAGTGATCTGAAAACAGGAAGGAACACAGGGATTGACCAGTAGGTGAGCTTCACCTCTTGCCAGGCCTACACGTTATTCTGGAGCTATTCGACTTCCTAGATAGTGATGGTTTTTAGAATATTCAGTGTTCTACAGTTATTTCCATACCCCTAGTTTCTGCTCACCAGACGTGAGACCAGGAAGGAGAGAGGTATGAAATGTACCAGATGAGACTGGGATCAGCATAGGTTAACTCCACATGTGTGACACTGGTCTTCCTGAGAGGTTGATGTGAAGCTCAGCACCCTTGCACTGGCCCTAGAGACTTTTGTCATGTTGTAAAGGGAGGTCACTCCCTACTACCACACATACTGCTCGTCTCCAGCTCTCATGCATCATATTGCCACATGATTCACTCAACTATGGCATTTCTTTGAAGAAAGGTATAGGAAAATGACAAAGAAGAAAAGAAGGTAGAAACATGGGGAAGAAGAAAAAATGGGAAGGGGCTAGAAAGACCGTGACAGAAGCTGCCCCGCCCGCCAGCACTTCTAATCAACCTTGGAAGGCACAGCACAGGCCCCTTGTCCTCACACACACCCACGCCAACTAATAGTGAAATCTGCATTCGGCAAAGGTGTATTTGTGTTTGCAAAATATACTCAATTAATGAAAACTTGACCCAAAAATAAGCTTCTTGAATTTGAAGCAAAAATCATGCATTCCTGCAGATTAAAATACTGATGGGCTTCCTAGAAGAAACTACAAAGGTTAGACTTTGAAAGAAATATGTTCCAACTACTCAGTTAAGTGAAGTGTGTTTTAATCCTCCAGTCTTAAAAGTCTACCCAGCTCTAATGGCTAAGGCTCTCTCTGCTCCCTCCCCTCCCTCTCTAGGGCCTAATGGTGGGAATCTGCCCCCCACTGTAAGTTCACACCTGCCATCTGCAGCTACACCTCCCTCCTTCTTGGCCTGCCCACTTTTCCTGAGAGTCACCCAGCCCAGGTGTTCACCCAGATGCCAGACATTCCATTTGTAGCCTCATGTAACTAACTGGGCATTGCAGTCAAACCTCCTAGAAGGTGGCAACCCTACATCTGCGGCTTTAAATCGAACTTAGGATATCACTACATTTAAGAACTTTAACCAGTCACACCTCAGCATGAATCCCCTCCATACAGGTAGTTCCTCATACAGGTAGAATATAAGATGCAAAAAATGGAATGGGCAAAATAAATCAAAACAAACCCTAGAAATCTGACTGCAGAAAATTGAGGCTATGAGAGGAGAGCAGGCTGGTGAAGGCATATTTCACTACAAGTAGGGTATGTATGATGGGAGAAAAGGGGTGAGGGGCCCCAGCAGACTGAAGTGTCAGCTTATGGGTGTTTTGGTGCTGGACATTGGTGTGGTAACATACATCTGAAGAGGTGTGAGCCTATACCCATAAAACCAACATTACCTCAGTAAAAAAATTGATACATTTTAAAAAGTATAAATAATGTAAACCTCCACATCATACTTTTACAAAAATCCTGTTCCCATATACGTAGAGCCAGAGTTGAGCTGTGAAAATAAATTGTCGCCCTAAGGAAAACACCCTCACCTGTTATGTTATATTCTTTAGAGAAAGTCTGCAGGATTTCCCAGAAGAAATGAGTTCTTAGCGGTGCAGGTGCCTTTGCTGTCCCCTCTCTGCTGAGAGGCTTGCCGAGTCACCAGGAGACCAGCGAGCAGAGCCTTGCTGGGAACAAGGCAGCTGTTCTCAGAAAGCTCCCCAGGTTCCTCTGAAAAGCCTCTTCAGCCTTGGAACACTTGGTCATTTGTTGCTGGCAGGAGGCTTGCTGGTTTTTTTGTTTGTTTTTTCCCAGATTTCTGCTGATCCTGGCCCTGACACCGCCCTTGCAGGAGAGATTTGTGGCTGCGATGCACAGCATCACTGTCATTTTTATTGTCATGTCAGCTTCCCCATGAGATTACAGAGTGACTTCTTTATCTGGACGATTTCCAGTCTGCTCCATGTATACTGATGAGCTACTTATGTTTATGAGACTTTCAGAATCTAATTTGCAAAGGCAATTTCCTTCCATGCCAACTTTGAGAAAGATGACTTGAAACTATGAAAAAGGTTTAGAATGTCAATCTATGTAAAGCCCACAGTCGTATGTAGGGGTTG
This sequence comes from Scalopus aquaticus, assembly GCA_004024925.1. Classification (NCBI taxonomy): domain Eukaryota; kingdom Metazoa; phylum Chordata; class Mammalia; order Eulipotyphla; family Talpidae; genus Scalopus; species Scalopus aquaticus. Next base: position 7,729 of record PVIJ01006348.1, on the reverse strand, counting down.
TTCCCTGCACAACTCACGGATTTAGAACACATACAGAAGCAGAACATATGGCTCAACCATTGTGGGCTTATAGATGGTTCTGGTCTGTTTTATATAATAATGTCCAAATTGGTTCCTTTGGTAAGAACAGAGTAACTCTTGACCTGGTATTAGAAATAACTTTTGGCCTGCTATCCTGAATAAATGACTTTAGTCAACAGGTCAAGTTAAGCTAGGTGCACCATTCATTAAAAACTCTAAATTAGATTTGGTATTGATAATTCAACTTTCCTCCATCTATCATGTCATCCTTTTTTGCCAGCAATGCAAATTCCTCCAGTTTTTAAGCCCAGCTCAGTTCCCATTTCTTGGGGCCTCATTCTAAGATCATCCTAAATTAATTACCATCTTCTCCTTATTCCCACAGTATTTATCATTCCAAACGTTATGAACAATCTGTATGAAAAGCCTGTTCCCTCAACTCAGGTGTAAGTGTCCTAAGGGTAGGAAATATGTGTCTGCCTTCTGCAGCCTAACACAGTGATGAGCTGATGTAGGTGGGGATGTAGGTTGATATATTTAAAGTATTATCAATTGATAACTGAATCTGACGTGACAGACTGGTGAGTTTGTTTGGCCTGGTTAAGTGAGAGGTGTATACACTTCCTCTGTATATTGTCTGCAGGTGACCTTGAAGATAAACATGTTTCATTCCAGTCTGAATCTTAATACGGACTACATGCCTGTCATCTTCTAGATTCTTTGGGTCTTGAGAGCAGGAATCACTATGACTCATCTTTGAATCTTATTGTCTAACACAGGGCCTGCCATATCATAGATGCTTAATGAATTTTTGATGAATAAAACAGTGATGGAGGATCAATAAATTTCAATGAAACTATACTGAATTGAGGTACCCAGAGATTTTATCTAGTCCAAATGTTGGACTTTGCTCCTATTCAGCCCCCCAAAGAAAATATCCACATGCTATTGCCAGACTCTCATCCATAAGAAATCACGATCATTTGGAGAATACAGCAAAGATAGTTGATGGACTCACAACGAGCCATTCTCAGCTCTGTCGGCGCGTGTGTCATGCCAGGCAGCGCTGGACTCCAGGCACCGCGTTCCACGCTGGCTGCGCACACACACTCCCAGCCCAGTCAGTGAGGAGCGCACGACCACTGACGACAGGCGGATAACGGAAGAGAGCAATCACCCAAGACTGACTTCAGTAAGGAAGGAAGGGACTTGGTGCAGGGGCGGAACCAAAGCTTGAATAAAATGAGATGAATAAAATGAGATGTGGTAATTCTCTGAGAGGCACCCGACAGGAGGCAGTACAGACTAACAGCTCCAGAGTCTGACTGCCTGCAGCTGTATTAGCACTGCTACTTTCCAGAAATGTGAATTTAGGAAGCTCCTTTATTTTATCTGTAAAACGTGGATAATAGTACCAGCACCTAGCATTTCCCAAGCACTCAGTGAGCACTGTTAGTATTATCATCATTGCCATTATTCTTACATTTTTATTTAGAGGACCCCGAATTCTATATCCATCCTGTCCAATGCATCAGCAGTCCAGATCACTTAAAGCCTGGAATATTTGTCATGTGGCATATGCAAGAAGGCAGTGAGGAGGAAGAATTGATTTGTGTGTGTTGGGAAGGGGGAGATTATATAATGTTCAGTGAGATCTTAGAGTGTGCCCAGCAAACCTCTAGAATTTTGATTTTTACTTTGATAATTAAATGTCTCTCCTTCACATTTATCAGATTGTATCCCAGCTATTCTGATGACCTAATTTACCACTATAAAGGTCAAAAATCTTGAAATTTTAATATTATCATTAGTAACATAAACTCAGCAGGTGAAAATTATGATAGTGGGTGCTGTGTAGCAAAGAAAAATAAGAAATGTCATACTGAGAAATGAACTTGGAAAATAACATGCCAAGAGGACCATAATACAATTAATCTTTACTAGCAATAGAGTCAGTATCATACAAGATAAATCAAACCGACTAATTCTGGATGCACATACATACATTTAAAGGTGTTTCACTTTAGTTCCTTCTGTTTGCTGCTACATTTTTATTGGTGGAGGAGATTTTTCATGTCAGTATTTTTTCAGGCTATGAAGGGAATGGGCTGGTGTAGATATAGTGCACAGGTTACATTTTTTACGTATGGGAGAGAAACGCACCATTATGTTCTAGATCAACTGTATTTTTTCATTTAGTAGCATCTACTGTGGCATATAGTAAAACTAAAACTACTACTACCTACACTTTAAATAATGAATGGGCTTACTGGAATACCAAGGAATTTTTTCTATTCTTTAGATCATTTTTATTTAATATGACTGTCACAAAAGTACGCCTAAAGAAAGCCATTTAATTGCCACCTGGAGACCACAGTTTTGGCATGGTGTGAACTGTGAGAGCCATAATTAAATTAGGGTCCAAGCAGCAGTGATGCTCTTTCTATTTAGTGGGAAGCATTACAGGATTGAAATTATTGTTCCCTATTAATGTCTCTTCTCTCTTATTAAAAGCATATATAAGATAATCCTATTTTTCAAATAAGAACTGAATAACATAATATAATATACATGCCTGCATTTGTATTCACAATTGTTGTGTGTGTGTAGGTTAAATATAAAAGAGCAAAGGCAAACACCGAATGTTTATGTCTAGTGTTATATCTAGGTAGAATTCCAATTCAGTTTTTCTTTTTTAAGTTTTCTACCTTAAAAAAATGTGTGTGTGTGTGTGTACATGTATACATGTGTATATGTGTGTGTATTTGTATTAAAAAAAATAAAGGCTATTAGGAAGTAAAATGAATTAAAGAATTGTCTTAAATTTTGGAAAGGAAAGGAAAAAGATTATAAGCTGATATTACAGTTGCCAAAGAAAGTTAATATTTAAATTAAAAATATATTGAAATTGTTAATAATAGATAAAACTGAAAATTACTTTTCACCTTTTATCTAGGATAATGAAGAAATTATTTTATTTTAAAATGATGTCACAGGAAATGTATTTAGGGACCAAAAGGATGTAAAATACCCAAAGCGATAGTCCAGACAGGCTTTTTTTTTTTTTTTCATTTTGTAAGTATATATACTGTTTATCTGGTAAATCACTGCTGGCTTAGGGTACTGCCCAAATCCTGTGATTACCAGTAAATTTCACCTCAGAAGTTTATCCTTTCTGTGTAGAAGTGATGGATTCATTTGATTTAATTCAATAAATATTGCGGATGTTCCACTATTTATTCTTTCAAAAAATATTGGCTGCCAATTTGCTATGCCCAAGGGGCTCTGCTAGGCATGGGGACATATTGTATAGAGACATGATTTCAAGTAGAGCAATCCTAGAATCCTGATGGGGACGCTCTCGAGGCTGGCTGGGAGTGCTGTTAACATTTCAGCTGGGGCTGTGCAGGAGGTGGAGACGCAGAGCTGCCTCCTGGCTGTGTCCTGTGTTGCCAGCTGCCTTTCTGTCAGCTCGCATTGGTGTTTCTCAAGTATTAGATGCAGTACTTCTCATTCCTGAGTTCTAATTCTGGCGTCACTATTGTCCAGAACCTCTAGTTGTCCTGGTGTCACTTCTTACATTCTTTCCCATTTCTAGGCTCAGACACATAATTGATCCATTCTTCTTCAGAATGGCTTACATATCCAAGTCCTTTTTCTCTTTTCCTGCACCTCGGTAACTACGCCTTATTTTCACATACTCAGGGGTATGGTTAGAGCCCCACCATGGGTCCCCAAACCCAACCTCTTCACCTGTAGTCAATCCCCATTGTGGCCCAAACGTGGTCTTTGGGCCTACTGTCTCCCCACACATCTTCCAGAGCAGCATGTGTCATATCATCATCTTCAGTGGCCCCAGAGCTCTTGGCCTTTTCGTCCCTTCCCTCTAGCCCAGACCACAGTTACGCATCTTATTTGATCAAAGAAAAGATGTCACCACCAGCAACAGCAGGCAGCCTGGCTGGGCCCTGCTGATGCTGCTCCCTGGTTAGGGCCCCCGTCTACCTCAGCCCTTTGTCTTCACCAATATGAGCACCCCTGCTCTCTGGTCCTGCCTGGAACCTCTCTGGCCCCTCCATCGCCCAGGACTAGGGACAGTCCTCAAAACAGGACTCAGCACGGTGCTCAGCAGGCATGTTTTACTCAACAGTGACCATATTAGGTGCCAGCAGGCTTTAAGAGAGGCAGCCTTGCACAGTGATTCAGATTTTGGAGGGAAACAGCAGCGGTCTAAATTCTGAGTCTGCATCCTACTAGTTATGTGACCCCAAGCAAGTCATTAGCCTCTCTCTCTGCCTCATTTTCCTCATCTATCAAATGGGAGCACGGTAACACTGATTCCATGGGGTTGTTACAAGTATTGAAGGAGTTCATATTTGTCAGGTTCTTCTAATGCTATCTGTACTAGTGAGCACCATATGGGTATTTACTAAATAAATCTAGCCAAGGATGATCTCTGGTACCTAAACTACTCTGAATTTCCATGTCTTATTTTTAAAGGATCCATTCCATGACCTGTAGCCAGTTCTCACCTACCTTTTAATCTTAGCACTTGGAAATCCTAGAAAATACAGCTCATGGAGTTGTGTGAGGACACAGTATGTGTTCTGGATCCAGCAATGGCGCCCCAGAGCAGTGGAACATCTGAGCATGTGAGATGTGGTAGTGTCATGATGAGTCGCTGCATCTTGGCCAAGGGCAGGAGCCCTGCAAGTCTATTTTAAACTGTCTCTTGGAGGCTGAAGCCTGTGGGTCTCGGAGGCTCCCCTTCTGCAGACGCGGAACTTCGGGGCGTACAGGCGGGTGGGTGTCTATGACTGGCAGTGCCAAGCTTCAGGACCTGGTAAGAACAGCAAGGCCTTGGGACTTCTAATCCACAGAAGATCCCTAAGATCCCAGTTAATTTGGGGGATTAATACTGTCTTTCTTTTCCTTGAGCCTTAAAAAACTGTGGACCTATTCATTCTCATTCTTTTTTCTCATCTATTTGCTTTATCGCTGCTTCTCTCCGTCTCCTTCCTCTTTTGTTTCCTAATATTTATTGGCCTGGAAAATCAGGATGAGTATATGTTGACTGTCCCACTCGGCTGCCTAATTCCGCTGTTCCAACTCAGGAAAAGGACACAGAGCAACCAGGGAACCTTGGACAGGAACACACTGTAGATCTCTGCTTCAAATCTCCCTTTGTGCAAATAGAAAAAAAATGAGAGGCTATAAAACAAGTCTGGGCAAGTAGAGTGTCTTTTGTGTCCGAATTTATCACCTTTTCACTAGTCCAGGTCAATCTTTATGGTCTGCCATAAAAAATCATAAAAAAATTAATAAACTTATAAGATATTAAGAACTTTAATCACATAATCATATTCTATTTGTAATTATATAATGTAGTTACAATTACACAATTATAATTATTTAAGAAATTATAGATCTTAATAAAATCCAGTAACAAAAAATTTTCAGTAATTATAAAAATCCTTTATCAGCCACTGGGCACTTGTTCTGTGGTAGCCACTGAGTCATGAAGGAAAGTGTGTGCGGACTCTCCATTCTCCTTCCTCCGCCAGCTACAGTTCTAATCTTATGAGGAGTAGCTTAAAAGTTACTGGAGACTGGTATATCTCTTGATGGATTGCTTTTAGCACATTGAAAAAAAATATATGAGTGAAGGATATTGAAGTTGCTGATTGGCATCTTGACTATGGTCTACAGAATCTCAGGTTTCGTAAAGTATGATGTGAAAAGTAGCACCTAGAAATTAGCAGTTACCAAAAGGGAAAGGGGTGGGGGGAGGTGGGTAAATCAGATAAAAGGGGTTAATTTGTGGGGTGAAGGATGGGGCTAGACTTTTAGTGGTGAACTTAATGTAGTATATACAGATTTTGATTTGTAATAATGCACATCTGAAACCTCTACAATAATTATAATGCAATGTCATGTCAATTAAACAGTAAATAAAAATTAAAAATAGAGAAAGTATGGAGTGGTTTGGGGATGAGGATAAGGAAGAAATTAGATGAAGTGGATGGGAGTATTCACCTTAGGCAGTGCCGAGAGAATTTGGGAGTGTCAGTTGGGGAGGATTGGAGTAGTTGAAAAGTTGCAAATAGGTTCAGTCCCTGCATATCCCTAGTTGACAGGAGTAGGGAGAGGGGAGAGAAAGAGAATGTAGAATCAGACCTGTCTCATTGGTATTAGGTAATTGCTGGATGGAGATGACAAAACCTAGAAGAAGGAAATGAATGAATGAATGAGTGAGTGAATAAATGAATCAGTGTGTGCATGAGTGAATGAGTAGATAGTTGGGCCTAAAAACAAACAGCAGAACAAAGCCGAGGAACAAGGAAAGCAGAGAAGAGGTGAGAGCCTGGAGGTGTGGTGTTGTCAGGATGAATCTCCACCAAGCAGAGCTTGATGGCTGTCCTGTTATCTTGAGCTAGTAGTCCTTGGAGGGTCACTGAGAAGTCACAAGGTGGTGGTCTCCCTACTTAGCATGTGTCATGGCAGGTAAGTGTCAAGCAGCATGTTATTCAGTGACACAGTCATCTACTGACTGCTTTCATGTAGCTCTGAAAAATGACATATCACTGGCTTTTTACTTTTAAATTATAAAATTAGCAGTATCATTACATAGTCACGGTACATTCAGAAAATAGAAAACATGCAGTGTTTGAACACTCCCATGTATCACTTCTGCATACATTTATGGTTGTAGTCAAGGTCATAGGCAGAATTCTTGCATGGATGCAACCCCCAAGTGTGAATCACACACATGTTCTGGAGCTAATCAGTCCTAGCAATAATAAAAGTAAATAATAATGTCACAATAGATTGCTAGAAGTTGATAGTTTTCAAAATGCATCATCTCACCTATAACATCTGGTCTTCACAGCAACCTTGAGTGATATGTGTAGGTATTACCCATGTTTTACCAAAGAGAAAGTTAAGATGTGTGCTGTCTTTTCCGTACATAAATAGTGGGGACAGAGTTGGAGCATGTGTTCCCCTCAGCCATGCTGGCTCACTTGCTCAAATATGTTGATGGCCCTGAAGCACTTGGTGGTTTTCTTGAAGAAATAAACACAGGCAAAAGTCAGTTCTGTCCAAATGTCTCAGTGATCAGCTGGCACAGAAATGATACAGGGCATGTGTGTGCATAAGGAAACTTGCAAGTAGCCTGAAATAAATGCCTCTGATTAATGTGGGACTTGTGCTTTGTTTAAAAATGTCAGTAGGCAGAGGTGAAGACCAAGGAGGAGAGGGCTTTGTAAGATCATTTGTATGTGGATATATAAAGGGGATAGACTACATTAGTAGGATTGAAGCTGAGACACCAAGCTCAATCTGTCATTTTCCCAGGAGTTACCAGAAAGCATTTGACTTGTCCCCATGAATTATCAGAAAGAGCCTCCATTTGCAATTGGAGATTGACAAGATAAAAGTGGCATTTTAGGAATGTGATTTTGTAATACCATCAAAAGTAGACTGGAAGAAGAAGAGACTAGGGGCTGTTTAGTTTTTCCAAGAGGAAAAACTCTAGAACCTCCTATGTAAAAGAAGCTACTGAGGCAGATGTTTTTTTTTTTTTATAATATATATTTTTATTGTTATTTATGTCTTTTACATTTTGCATTCCCCTTGGGTAGCCCACCACCAATTCACCCGTGATCCATCGCCATGGTCCCTTGTGTTCTTTTCTATTCCATTTTGT
>PVIJ01006347.1:0-92976 GCA_004024925.1 Scalopus aquaticus | reverse complement strand
GGAGCAGAACAGGTGGATCTACTGAAATACACTGCTGAGGGGAGCAGAGAGTGAGAGAGGAGAGATCTGCTGTGCCATGTGGGTCAGCTCCTGGGGATCGAACTCAGGCTGCGTGGTTGGTGATCACTTGATAGTGCTGAGACTTTAACCCCTGTGCTACCAGGGAAGCCCTAAATAATATTACATTATAAAGGATGTACACGTACACACACACACACACACACACACACACACACACTCACACACACACTCACACACATTTTGTTGGTCCATTTATCCATTGAAGGACATTAGGGTTGTTATCAGCTTTTAGCTATTGTGAATAATATAATAATATCACTATGACCATCGGTGTACAAATTTCTCTTCAAATCCCTGTTTTCAGCTCTTTTGTAGACATATCCAGAGGTGGAATTGCTGGATTATATGGTTTCTGTGTTTAATTTTCCCGGAGCTATCATACTGTTTTCCATAGCAGCTGCAAAATGTTTTATTCCTATCTACAAGGATTCCACTTTCTCCACACCTTTGCTTACTCTTGTTGCTTTGGGGGGGTTTTGTTTTTGTTTTATAATAAATGGATGTGAAGTGGCATCTCATTGTGGCCTTAATTTGTGTCTCCCTGATGATAAGCCAAGCTACCTTTTGTTTGGCCAGACAAGTCATCTCAACTACATTTTCTATCTGGAATCAGAAAAGAAAATCCTTTGCTAGTGTGGGTTTTGGATTTTGTACTGTCAAAGTCAAAAATTGGAGGGCTTGCTGCTTGGTCAGCCCGTGGGCTCAGCCCTGGGATATTTATGGGCAAGGCAATGCTGAGAGCCCTGCTGACCCAGCTCAAGTAATGTGGGTGGAGCAGCCTCCTCTTAACCCCACACCCTCTCTGAAGCACAGAGAAATTCATTTCAGATACAGTTGCTAGTGTCTTTTTACTATTGGGAGCAATTTGACATTAATTTCCAGGAAGTGCCATCTTTCAGTTCAATGTATTTCATGGGTCACATGATTTCCGATTACTAAGGTGACACTTAGGGCAATTTTATGGCAAATTGAGTCCCAAATTACAGCCCCTGAGGGGTCTACATTAATAATGGTCTGTGAGAGCACAGCAGGGGGCCTAAGCCAGGTTACATTGCAATCAAGTGTGGTTATTAATGTAGCTTTTCAGTAAGACCGAGAAGAATGCATTTATTAAGACACATGTAGTGATCTTCTCCTTTCAAAACAGGAGAACTCAAATTACCACAACCACCCTTGGACTATGGAATAATGGAGACAGCTATGGTTGCATGAATTGGGATTTCCCTGAGTTAAGAAGCATGATCCACTATGAATAAACTGGAATGACTCCTTCCTTCCTTCCTTGATTCCTTGATTCCTTCCTTTCTTCCTTTTCTCCCTCCCTCCTTCCTTCTTCTTTCCCTTCCTTCTTCCCTCCTTCTCTCTCTCTCTCTCTCTCTCTCTCTCTCTCTCTCTCTCTCTCTCTCTCTCTCTCTCTCTCTCTATCTCTATCTCTATCTCTCCTTCTCTGATTGTTTTCTTTCTCCAGCAAGCATTTTTCTTCTTAGATGTCAAAAACCTAGTGCTTCTAGCATAATAGAGTGTGAGAGAGTATGACAGGGTAATTACTAAGTAAAATCTGTAAAAGTAACAACTATCACCTATAGAATACTTTCCTTTCCAAGAGATTTCAGTATTTAAATGGCCTATAATAGTGATATGTTGAATATTATAAGATACAATTATGGCATGTATGGTCCATATGCTTGGACAACCTACTCGAGAAGCCAGATATTGATGTCAGTTGTCACACAGCTGCAATCCATTTACAATCATTAATGGGAAATAAAGACAAAAAGTAAAGGGAAAATTTATTGTGCCCTATCAGGCAATACTACCCTGAGTTTAAGGAGCATTTACATGCATTCAAATCAAAGCATTACTGGATTCTTATGAAGTTTCATGAACATAGACTTACCATATTTCAAGAGAACCCTGCTTGGGGACTACACTCTGTGGGTTGTATCTCCTGTGAATAGAGCATGAATTACTAAATACAGTTCTTTGTTTTCTGATTTTCTTCAAAGACCTCAGACTGCCTGTTATATGACTTTTGAACCTATTTACCCACAGACAATATTGCATATTGTCTGAGAGGCCTTGTGCCAGGTACAGGGCAAACAGACATTGTTGTGTCAATCAGAATTGTCAGACAGTGAAGACACAGCTAAGCTGCAAAAACAATAATGTGTCATAATGGGGCTTTTTCAGTCACCAAATACATATCTTCTGGGTGCTCAAGACATAGGAAGGGCATGAAAAGGCTCTACCTCGCCAATCCCCAGAAGATAGAGGACATTTGACTCACAAAAAGAGTGAAGGGAAAGTGAAGAAATTAACTGTTATGGACTGAAATATCTCTTGAAAATGCATATATAGACGTGCTAGCCCCAGTAATTCAGAAGGCAAGTATATTTGGAGTTAGGGCCTTTACAAAGGCGATTTAAGTTAAAATGAGGTTGTTAGAATGGACTTTAATCCAATTTGATTGTCATTATTAGATGAGGACATTTGGACACAAAAAGAAAAACACTGGGAGCATGTACAGAGAAAAGGCTGTGTGGGAAGATAAGAACAGAGTGGCGTTTAGGAGACAGTAATTTGCCTATTAAGGAGAGAGGAATAAAAGTGAAAACTAACCTTGCCAGTTTTCTAATCTTAGTCTTCCAGCTTCCAGAACTATGGGAAAATACATTTCTATGGTATTTTATGTTGCAGCCCAAGCAAACAAATACATTAAATTTTAATTCTATTGGGATTTTAAAAACTTTTTTGCATTATTATTATTTTTTTTTATTGAGTCGCTGTTGGTTTACCTTAATAAAAACACTGTGTATTATTTAGGGGTACAGTTGCATACCTCTTCTGATGTATGTCACCTCACCACACTCACCTCCAAAATGTCCACAATCCTCCACCATAGCTCTCCCCACATTTGCTCTCCATTCCCACCCTCCTGCCTGGTAACTTCAATTCTGGAGTCAAATTGCTAGGGTTTGTTTTGTTTTAGTGTTGTCTGTTCTTTGTTCTGTTTCTTTATATTCCACATGTGAGTGAGATTATCCACTATTTGCCTTTCTCCTTCAAACCTATTTTGAAAACCTGCATAATCCCCTCCAGTTTCATCTACATTGTTTCAAATGGCAAGACTGCAGCTATTAAAAAAAGTGTTAAGTAGTGTTCCACATACGTTTATATATATATAGTGTATCTTCTGTATTCACTCATGTGTCATTGGTCACTTGGATTGTTTCCATAGCTTGTTTACTATAAATAATGTTGAGTGAACCTAAGAGTGTAGATATCCTTTCAATTTTGTGTATTTACATCCTTTAGTTAGGTACGTAGGGGTGCAATTGCTGGATCATGTGGAAGATCTACTTTTAATACTTTGAGAAACCTCTATACTGTTTTCTATAGGAGCTGGACCAGTCGACATTCCCACCAGCAGCATATGAGGGTTCCTTTTTAAATAAGATTTATTTTTATTTATTTATGCATACAAGAACTGGGGTATAGGCCAGAGGTCTGGGGATGAGAGGATTCACCAGAGACAGAGTGGGGAGCAGAATAGGCAAACATACTGAAATACACTGCTGAGGGGAGGAGCAGGCGAGACAGCAGAGCTCTGCTGAATTATGTGGAAGTTCCCTGGCCAGGGATTGAACTCATGCCACAGTGGCTGGTGATAGCTTGATAGAACTGAGGCTTTAAACCCTGTGCAATGGGGAAGACCAAGGCTTCCTTTTTACAAAAAAATCTCAAAATTTCAGAAAATGTGCAAGTACAGGACAACAAAATTTCTTCTGTAACTATGTAAGAGCAAGTTAGGACATACTAGAAAGTTCTTCAGCATTTCTTATGTGAGGCAAAGATTCTTTTTTTTTTTTAATATATATTTTTATTGTTATTTATGTCTTTTACATTTTGTATTCCCCTTGGGTAGCCCACCACCAATTCATCCGTGATCCATCTCCATGGTCCCTTGTGTTCTTTTCTATTCCATTTTGTGCCCTTTTCTCCCCTCCCCCCGCCACCCCACCCCCACCCGCTGAGTGTCTCTCTCCTATTTGGTTTCCTTGTAGTCCTATTATAAGTGAAACCATTCGATATTTTTCTCTTTCTTTCTGGCTTGTTTCACTGAGTATGATCCCCTCTAATTCCATCCATGTCGCTGCAAATTGCATGTGTTTATCTTCTTTAAATGCTGAATAGTATTCCATTGTGTATATGTACCACATCTTCTTGATCCAATCATCTATTTTTGGGCACCTGGGTTGCTTCCATTCCTTTGCTATTGTGAACAGTGCCACAATGAACATATGGGTGCATGTATCCTTTTGGATTAGTGTTTTTGTGTCTTTTGGGTAGATTCCCAAAAGTGGCATTGCTGGGTCGTATGGAAGCTCCATGTTTAGCAGTTTGAGGAACTGCCATACAGCTTTCCATAGTGGTTGGACCAGTTCACATTCCCACCAGCAGTGTAGTAGAGTTCCTTTTTCTCCACATCCTTTTGAACATTTGTTGTTGCCTGTATTTTTAAAGTGTGCCATCCTCACAGGTGTGAGGTGGTATCTCATAGTGGTTTTGATTTGCATTTCCTTGATTATAAGTGATGTTGAGCATTTTTTCATGCATCTGTTGGCCATTTGAGGCAAAGATTCTAAGTGAGCTGGAGAGGTTAGCATCTTTAAAAAGCAAGAAATTGTTGGAAGCTCTTTCTGAGAAGATGAATGTACACACATTGCTAAGCATGAGATATGCTGGGAAAGACCTGGTGAACTTGTGTGTCACATTTCTACCCTAAATTTTGTGGCCTTGGAGAAATCACCTCCACATCCAATGATAACTGGACTGAACTAAAGAAAAAAACCTCTAAGTTTTCTTCCAATATAAGATTTTTGTGATTTTTATGGCAGAGAGATATTCTTCTACTATAAAGTCCAATGATTTGGCAAAAATGATTCAGTCCTGAGTACACATATTCCTTGTATATGTGGAATATTCTCGAGTATCGATGACATGTTGGGGCATAAAAAGTTGTCAATAAATCATGAAGATTAGAATCACATCAAACACCTTCTCTGATCACAGTGGTATCAGGCTATAAATCAACCATAAAAAGAAAGTGGGGGAAAGCTCAAATATATGGAGACTAAATAACATGCTTCTAAGAAATTGTTAGGTTAATCAAGTTAATAAGTTAATTAAAAATACCTGGATAAAAATGAAAATAATGATGAGCTGCTAGAATCTATGGCATGCAGCAAAATAGTACTAAGAGGGAAGTGTATGCAATACAGGCCAGCATCAACAAATAAGAAAGATTTCAAATAAATAATCTAATCTTACAATTTAAAGAACAACAAAAAGAACAATGGAAACCTAAAGCCACTAGAAGAAAATAATAAAATTAAGGCAGAAATAAGCCAACTAGAAATAAAAAGAGGCATTCTAAAAGGTCAATGAAACCAAAAGTTGATTCTTTGAAAAGATAAAGAAATAGACAAATCTATAGCTTAGGTTGCCTAAGAAATAAGGAAGAAAACTCTAATAAATAAGATTAGAAATAAAAGAAATGTTACAAGGGACATCTTAGAAATACAGAAAATCATGAAAGACTATAATGAACATCAGTATACCAATAAATTTGATAACCTAGAAGAAATGGAAAAAAATTCTTAGAAGCATATAACTTTCCAAGGCTGAGTCAGAAGAAATAGAAAACCTGAAGAGATTAGTTATAAGCAAGAAAACTGAAATAGTAATCAAAGGTCTTCCCAAAAAGAAAAGCTCAGGATCACTCATTTTCGCTAGTGAGTTTTACCAAACCTTTACAGAGGAACTAATACCTATCAGTCAAAACTTTTACAAAAAATTGAGTAAGAGGAAATTCTTCTAAAAACATTTTATGAGACAAACATTACTCTGATATCCACAGCAGACAAGGACATCACAACACACACACACACACACACACACACACACACACACACACCCCATTTCAGATCAATATCCCTGATCAGTATAGATGCAAAAATTCTTAGCAAAATCTTGGCAAACTGAATTCAGTGATACATTGGGAGGATCATACATCACGACCAAGTGGGATTTATTCCAAGAACACAAGTATAGTTGAATATATGCCAAAGCCATCCTGATAAAAAAGCGATATGGAGGTAGCATACTCCCAGACTTAAAACTGTACTAAAAAACTACTGTAATCAAAACTGCATGGTATAAACACATCAATTGAATAAAATTGAGAAATAAGCCTGCACTTATATGGACAGTTGATTTATGGCAAAGAAGCCAAGAGTATTGAGAAAGAAAGTCTCTTCAACAAATGGTATTGGAAAACCAGACAGTCACATACAAAAAAAAAAGATTATATCACACCATAGACAAATATTGACTCAAAATAGATTAAATATAGATTAAAGATTTGGATATAGAACCATAAACCATACTATAGATAGAATAAAACTTAGGCAAAACACTATTAGATATTGACTTCAGTGATGTATTTGGCAATGTGACTATAAAAAAGGAAAACTAAATAAAAAATAAACAAATGGGACTGCATCAAAAAAGGAATTATCATTAAAATGAAAAGATACTCTATTGAATGTGAGAAAATATTTGCACATCATACTTCTGACAGGAGGTTTATAAGATCTACAAAGAACTCTTTAAATATTCAACAAAAAGAAAATAATGGAACTAATAAATAGTCAGAGGATCTAAATAGAAACATCCCCAAAGAAGATATACAGATGGTCAACAGGGCACACGAAAAATAAAAAGCTCATCATCACTTCTCAGTGAAATGCAAATTAGAACCACAAAGAAACCACTTCACACCAGTCAGAATGATCCATATCAAAAAGAACAGAAGCAATAAGTGTCGGCAAGGTTGTGGAGAAAATGGAATCCTTGTTCATTGTTAATTGGAATGTAGATTGGCCCAGCCCCTATAGGAAACAGTATGGAGGTTTCTCAAAATATTAAAAGTAGTCATACCAATGATCCAGCAATTCCACTCCTAAATATCTACCTGAAGAATGTAAAAACATTATTCTAAAGGGACAAACATCCATAAAGATATATCCTATGTTCATTGTAGCACTATTTAAGGTAAACCAGCTATGGAAACAACCTACGTGACCAACAGCAGATGAGTGCATAGAGAAGCTGTACTATATATAAATGCACACAGAGGACTACTAAACCATTTATTTTAAGAGATGCAATCTTGCCATTTGCAACAACATGGATGAAACTAGAGAGATTAATACTAAGTGAAATAAGTCTGAAGGGGAAAGGCAAATAGTGGATGATCTCACTCACATACGGAATATAAAGAGACAAAACAAAGAAACAGGCAAAACTAAACCAAAACGAACCCTAGCAACCTGATTGTAGAATGGAGGCTACCAGAACAGGAGGGTGGGGATGGAGAGCAAATGTGGGGGGTGGGGTGGGGGCAATGGTCTAGGGTAAAGGACCATGGGTGAGTGCAATGTGGTAACATACATCTGAACAGTTATGAACCTGAGCCCCTATATCATATACAGTGTTGTAAGCAAATGCTACCTCAATAAGAAATAATACAAATTTACTTATTTAAGATTGAGTCCTTCTCCAGTTCCTCTTTCTGCCCCCACCTCCAGGCCTGCCATTAGCTCTTCAACAGCGCACCTGCTCTTATCTACTTGCAGTAGGTCAGACACCTCCTACCTCCAGTCCAGCCACGTTCCTGTCAGTCTTCTTTGTGCCCCTACATTGACACTACTTACTCTGCTGAATATCCTTCTCGCCTTGCCCTGTTCTTCTGGAAACTGTTCATTCTTCTGGAAACTGTTCATTTTTCCTGATCTTTCCTGCCATTTCCTCCTCTGTGCTGTTTGTGTACCTTTTCAATACCCTGAAAATTATCATATCAAAATAATTTCTTCTTCATTCATTTCTCTTCCAACTAGACCTCAAACCTCCAGAGGAAAAAGCCTGGCTTCCTTCTCTCTCTAGGTTGACGCAGCGTGAGGCTTACAGTAGGTAAGTGTACCTCAAGAACTGGAGCCTGACACTATGTTGGGTTAGTGGAGACTGGTCCTTCCTTTGGGAATTCCCCAGGTCAGTTGGGGAGATAGGTGATGAAACAGACAGTAACCCTAGAAGGGAGTATGACCATGACTCCCGCAGAGGGAGGCTTGAGGGGATGGGCGCTCACAGCAGGGTGCCTTCCAGACTTGGAAAGCCTTCCATTAACTAAGGTTGACTGACACTTGGTCTTTGTCAAGAGCATCTTGCTAGGTTAGGAGCTAAAGAAAAGCTCCATAGGGTTGGGACCATGTGTGCTCACTCATTGTTGTCTCTCCAGCTTCTAGAATATCTGACACATTGTGGTAACCCATAAATATTTGTGCTATGAATGCATGAATGGACCGACAGCCAAATCTCTTGGCTGTTTTTTTTTTTTCTTCAAATGCCCTTCCCACGTTCCCTCTCACTTTCTGACTTGTCTTTGTTCACATATGTGAGCTAATACTTACCTCAATGGGGGTGGTACTAGAGATCAAAGGCAATAATAAATATGAAAGCACTTAGTACAGTGTAAAGTGCTCTATAAACATGAGTTACTACTCACTGCTTCTTCCCTTCAAGGAGGTATGTGGGTGAAGCTGTGCTGGGCTGACCTGGTTGGGGTTCAGATGCCCCCAGGACCTATTTATGCTCCTGTCAATGCAAAAAGACTCCGGCCTTCTCAATTTACCATTCTTTAGAAGTTGTGTTGGTTTTAATAAGGACCTTAGAGATTCCTTCCTTTGCAACTAGAAAAGAATAACTCAGGTGCAGTAATTAGAGTTCCCGCAGCCCCTGCTCATAAGGACGGGCCTAATGAGGGCTTTTCCTTTTTCTTGCTGGACTGTCCCAGAGGGAACTCTTATTAGAGAAAAAGGAGATCCACAGACATGGTGGGAGGCAGCCTGCATCAGTCAGGGTTCTCCAGAGAAACAGAACCAATAGGAAGTGTGTATAATATGCAAAAGGATGCTGGAGTCACCGCACACCAACTGGGGCCTGTGGGAACCAGAGGGGCCTGCACCATGCTTAAGGGGGAGAGAGAGGGAAAAGGGAAGGAGGGGTTGTCACCTACCTGGAGCCTGAGTGGCTCGCTCAGGGGGCTGCAGGAAGGTGTATCTTGGGGCAAGTCCTTCTTGTCTGCACCTGAGTCACTTAAAATGCTACTTCAGGGAAAGGGAGAAACTTCCTTTTCCCCAAGTGCCTCCTGAACTGAAAAGTTGTCAATCACTTGTCCTGGTTTAGGGAATAGTTGCCTGGAGACAGGGGAAGGGAACATGATCTCATGATGGAACAAGAACCCTAGCCCCTTAAGTCGCCCCCCGTTCTGTGCAGAACTGGGGCAGCCCCAGGTGCTGCAAAATGTGGGTTCAGGTATTTCACAGCAGACGCCGTGTCTTCCAAGTATCGTGTGATTCTGAGTACACAGGGAGGAGGAAGGAGGGTAGGACATGACATATTCTCTAGCCCACTCCCCAAACACATCCGTAGGGAGAAAGGGGGCCCGTCGGGAAGTGGGAGTGTTGGTCAAGTCTGTTCAGGTTTTCTGGTGTCTAAAAAGGAAACTCAGAGGCAGAAGTCCAGGGGCAGAGAACAAATGTGAGAGTGTAACAAGCTTCTCCTCTCAGCCTCTAGCCTGTCTCATCTCCAGCCTCTGCTCTATGTATTAGAAACTCAGAGCCCTCACTTATCTGCCATTCCCTCAAGCAGGTCTGTCTTCTGAAGCTGAAATACTGCCTTTGTCCTCCCGAGTTAAAACTTGGTTCCTAGAAAACGCAGCAGCCCCACGTGCCTTCTGATTAGCCGGGCTCTGAAGTCATCTCTGCTCCGGAGCTGCCTGAGGCGTGCTCAGGGGGAACGGGTGTGCACCCAGAGGGGCACAGTAGCCCTCGGTGAGGGCTGGGCGGGCGCTTTCGACTGTGCTGAGGTGGACTCGAGGGCAACCTTGCTTATTACAGTGTGGCCCTGCTCTCTCCCCACAAGGCCCACAGGCTGGTCTGGATGCCGAGCAGCTGGCTCTCTGCAACGGCTCCCTTCGAGCCTCAGGAGCCTCGGGAGGTTAGTGCTGGGAAATGTCTGTGGCGACGTCCTCATCAGGCTGAGATGGGGTCTGGAGTGGGTGTTCTTGTTCCATCTGTAAATGTTACCTCGTCTCTGGGGAGCCTGAACTTTGCTGAGGAGAAGCACTACAGATAGGCATGTCGAGCTATGCACGGTCGGCACTCCCAGCTCATCCTTTCTGAGAAAAAATGTATCAGAAAAAGACTCCCTGTTGGGGAGGAAAATGGGCAGCCGGGCCCACCCTGCTGTGGTGGCTGCAGGACAGTGTCTAGTGGAGACTTCTCGCCCCAGGCGTGGGGTGTGGTGAGAAGGGTGTGTGCGGTGGTCCTGGGCCTCTAGGCTAGGCCGCTGCAGAATGAACACTTTTATGTGAGTGGTAAAGTACTCAGGATAAATCAGTGTGTGTGTGTGTCTATACATACACGCATGAGCATTGAGTATGTGTGTCTGTATCAGCATGTGTATGAGTGTATACATGTATACACATGTGTATCTCTGTGTGTGAATATGCGTGTGTGTACATGTGGACACACATGTATTGTACATGAGTATGTGTGTGTGTGTCTTTGATATATACCTTAGGAGTAGTTACTTAGCTTCTGCAGTAATAATCTGGACTCCGCCATCCAGGAGTGGTTACTTAGCATGTGAAGGAGTCAGATCAAGAATCTATACTCCAGGGCCTCCCTGGTGGCGCAGCGGTTGAGCGCTGCGCTGTGGAGCTGTCGGCAGCAGCGATGCGAGTTCGACGCCCGGCCGGGGAGAGTCCCACATGGTGCGGCAGACCTCTCCTGCCTCGCCCGCTGCTCCCCTCAGCAGTGTATTTCTGATCTGCCTGTTCTGCTCCCCACTCTGTCTCTGGTGAAGCCTCTCGCCGCCCCACACCTCTGGCCTGTGCCCCAGCTGTATGTATAAATAAATAAATCTTTAAAAAAAATCTATACTCCAGAAATCCCTAAATTATATAAGTATTTTCAATCTTATTATCTAAATCTAACCAAAGGTTCATGAATTAGCTTCTCAGTCATTTAGAAATGACTTCTCTCAGTAAAATAAGGGGAACAGAAGATATGTGTTGACCTGAAAAAGATGATCAGGATTATCCATCATCCTTGCCTGACAGAGGGGTAGGAATCCCGCAAGCGAGGGTCTCGTCTCCAGCAGAGCTAGGCCCTGGGTGGAGCTCTCTGCTTGGTTGTGCGTCCTCCCCACCTGATGAAGGACTGGCTGGTTCCTGTGAGCCCCTCACCACAGAGCTCCTCAGAGAGCCTGTGGGCAGAGAGCAGGACTTCCCTGGGGCTCACAGGAACAATACAAGAGCACCAGAGTTTGTTGACTAACAATGTTCCACATAGGTAGACTCCCACCTAGACATTTTTTCCATTCATCATCCCACCTGGGGCATGTTTGGGGGCCATGACCTCATCTGCTTCTAAGAGATGGAGGCCACTAATGTTTATGAAAGAATGGACAAGTGCTCCATGAGGAAAGTCTGGCAACAAGCAGTCTGGGGAGGAGTGCAGGCCTTCTGGAAGAGTATGCTCTAATTATTAAAACAAATGGCTGTCTCTCTGCTACGTCACAACTGGTGAGTCTTTAGCAGATTCAGACATCTTTCTATGTGTAGCATAGAACAATATAGAACATTCATCCTCAGAACAAGCCCAGGAGGACCCAGACAGGACAAATCAGGCATCACTTCCACCACACAGACAGAAATCTGAACCCGAGGTCCTGGGTGACTCCCTCAATGTCAACTGCAAGTTGCTGTTCTTGAACCAGCATCCATGCTCCATAACCCCTTGGCCAAGAGTTGTGAAGGAGGTCAGAATCCTCAGGGAAACAGTCCCCAAATGTGTGAATATATACTGTATATAACATTCCCTTTCTGAGAGTGATGACCTAAACCTCCTGTGTCTTCGCACCTTTTTTTCTTCCTCCAGTGTGGTACTGGAGACTGGGAACCAAAGCAAAATATCTACCCACAGAAGAATGGCAGACCCTGCCCCCCAAAATGTGCCCTTTCAGTGTAAGGATTGCTTTGAGCTACAGGCACTTGAGAAATAGCAGATGCAAAGAGGGTGCTCTGATCTCCCTTTTCCTTCCTGAAAGCAGAGATAAAAGTTCCAAAGAAACAGGCCTTCCCAGTACCAGGAGAAGAGAAGCATTCTTATCTTTAGGGAGGAGGAGTTTGAAGCGGAGTGAAATCTGCACAAACAGACCTTCTTATAATAACTCTTATCTTCTCTTCGCCTCCTGCTATGATTTAGTTACATTTCCCCCATTGCTTCTCTTTTGTTCAGCCAAGTATAAAAACACCGATGCTTTGTCACTTTAGGGGGAATCTTAATTTCTTTATGGGGACTCCCATGTTGCATAAAACCTAAATAAGTTCACGTGATTGTCTCTTGTTCATCTATTCTATGTCAACTAAATTCTCAGGCCCAGTAGAAGACCCTTAGAGAGCAGAGGTCAAGGTTTACCTCCCTCCACCCCGAGAAGCCTAATATTTAGGGACAGAAGACTAATGTTTAGCCCATTATGATACAGTGGAGTATATGCTAAAAATCTGGTGCATCTTACAGTAGGAACATGGTCCCAATTTGGAACTCTTTTATATTAATAAAAAGTAAGTAAATCAATGAAATAAAAGGTTAGAGTGGAAGCGATGACTTTCTGGCGCCATCGGGGAAGCTTTCAAGCACTGTTCAGGGTGGACAATTTAAAACACAGCCACTCTCACATATAAAATGGCTTATGATGTATTACTTCTCTTGTTACAGCTGTTTCACTTTCAGGAATTTATCCTAAGGGACTTGTCAGAGAGGTGAAAAGAGAGATGTATGTTTAACATGTTTATTATAGTGTAATTTGTCATAGCAAAAGACTGGAAACAATTTTAAGGTCCAATAGCAGGGAATTGTAGCATCTAAATGATGGTCAATCTACTGGATGGAATATTCTGCAGCCATTAAAAGTCCATTGTGAGATCAAGTGGGGGAAATGTGCTTGGTAGGACTGCTAAGGGGAAAAAAGCAAATTCCAAAAGGGTTACATCTGGAATGATCCAAAATTTATAAAAGAACATGTGTTCGTGTGCTTCTATAAAATAATACCAGGATTCTCTCTGGGGTGAAAGTAACCTTTATTTTTTTCAAAGGTCCAGTTTTTAAAACAAAGACATTTTCCTCACCAGATCTTCAGGACCCTGGGGACTCATGGATCTCTATGTTTTGGTGTCGAGGGCTTTATTTTGAGTTTTTCTTCTGAGCACACACAGGGTGGCATAATGCGCATGTCTGGAGCTGCCAACACCGGGAGGGGAGGAGCCAAAACAGTGGGTAAGTGAGAGCAACTTAATAATTTTTGAACAAAAACCAACGACAGGCCATTTATCCAGCATGCTGTGGACCTGAGCACAGTGACAGCTTCCTCAGGGTTGGCCAGGCCGGGCAGCTCGCGGGGTGGGGTGGGGGGGCGGGGGAGGGAGGGGAGGGAGTAACAGTCCAGCTCTCATTCCCTAAGCCCCTCAGCCTCCTGGGTACTTTTCTGTGGGGAGGAGGCTTCTGGCTGGGAGGTCCTGGCCAGAAGGCCTCGGTATGGACTTGGGGTGGGGGAATCCTCCTCTTTACCAGCAGATGGGGCCCTAGAGCTGGGCCTGACTGGGGGCTTCACAGGGCCTGGAATCCCTTAGCAAAAATGTGACTTGAGCGTGGTGACCCACGCTTGTTCTCACTCTCTCCCTCCCCTTCTTCCTACCCTCCCAACCTAGGCTTTACCAGACTTCCTGAGGAGAGGTGTGGCCAAGGGCCCTAAATAGAGGAAAAGAGCATATGCGGGGGGATCTGGGAGGAGAAGCCTTCACCCTGCATGGAGGGAAAGTGTGCCTGTCATGGTGTTTCTGATTTTCAGTCAGTCTTGCCAACTGAACTGATTTCTTAAAGCCTGGAGTATGTTTTATTCATCAGCTGCCAGCAGTGTCTGGGACAAAGGAAATGCTCACTAAAGTTTTGTTCAGGGGTCGCTTTATAAAAGTTGAGTAGGAATCCAAATAATTGAACTCTGCTCTTTTTCATCTTTTGGAGCGAAAAATGCTTTAGGAGGCCTGAAGGACAAGAGTGGTTAGTGGTTGGGAGGTCAAGGGTCTGTGTGTAATAAAGCAAGGCCTTGGGTTTTGCCAGGAGCCTGGTGTGAGCCTGGTATCTCTACTCCGTTGGGAATTAGGCCTTAATCCCATCTAGGCATTTGCAAATACAAACCTTTAGCACTTTTGTTAGGGGAAACAGAAATCTTAATGAATGGGGCCTGGAGGGAGGGACACCCCTGGGGCTCTCTCAATTCTTGTCTTCAGATGAGGAAAGAATTCAACATCAGGACCAGAGTTAGGCAGCAAAGTAAGATATTTATTGATAAGCAGGAAGAAGGGCAGGAAAGCTCTCTGAGCAGCAGTCCCCAGGGTAGCCTCTGAGGGGGTGAGAAGCAAGAGTTTATACAGGTATGGTGGGCCAGGAGTGGGGGCTTGGCCATTGGGTGCCTCTGTGTTTTGTCTCCCACTGAGTGGTTGGTGCCTGTGGGATCTCCTCGGCTACCAAGGCCCACTGAGTTTCCCATGCTACTTTCCCGCCTGCCTTCCCAAAGCTAGCTTTGTTCTGTTGCTTCAGCATTGTTACCTTGTTGGTGTTCTGAACATTCCATTTTCAATTGGATTGGGGACACCCTGATTTCCATCGATTGGTCCCCATTCAGTTAAATCACTGGATTTGAGACACCTACGCTTGGGGCTTGGGTGGGGGGCCCTTTTGTTTCCCACTGACTATTCAGCTTTATAAATGGGATTGGGGCTTGGGGCTTGGGGCTTGGGGTTTGGGGTACCCTGTTCCTAACTAACTCTCTGTACTCATTTTCTAACTTCCTCATTCATTAATAAAGTGAATGAGGTCCTGCTTAGCATTTTTCTGTGAACTCTTCTTTTCCAAAGGTGATCTTGGAGTGAAAAATGCTTTAGAAGGCCTGAAGGACATGTCAAATCAAGTCATTCAACCATGTTTGAGTACCCATTGATCCAGGCTCTGTTGTAGATACGAGGGATATAGGAGAACAAGAGACACCCATGGGTGCTAGGAGCACATCAATCACTGACAGGCCAATGCACTTATAGTCTAAGGGCACTATCAGAAGGGCAAATGAATGCATCGAATGCATCTGACAGCGCAGCAGGCACAGGAGAAACACAGGCGTTTTCTCCAATCTGTTCCAGGGATTGCCTAACCTGCTATTGCTGGAAGAACGGTGTCACTTTGCTTTGTGTTTTCATTTCCTTCCGCCCAGGGGCATGTGAGAGAGTGGGCTGTGGTATCCGGGTGGAGAGAGTGCTAATGTCTTTCCTGAGAGGAAGACAGAATGGAAGCATAAAAGTAAATATGAATAATGTTGAGAGTTTAATGGCTTAAGTGACAAATACAACTAAGATGATATATCTGTATAGTTTCCCCTCAAGGGAGGTGGAAGAGGGCTAAAATCGATTCTAGGCCCATCTTTCTGGTCTCCCTTCTTCCAGGGGAGTAGGCAGAGTTGGAGAGCACCGCCACTTGCTCTTCTCTGGGAGACATTATTTCTGGGAAATCCTAATGGCTTCTTAAGAACACATGACTTGTGCTTGGTGACCCAGAAGGAGACCCAGAGGGCTGGTGTAAGATCTGGGGAGAAGATGAGCAGGGCCTGGGCGGCAAGCCCACAGCTGAGTACAGGCAGGATTCCGAGCAGCCCTGCAGGGAGTGGAGTGTGTTTGTTCTGAGTGGCCCAGGGCACTCGCCCTTGGGATTTTGAAACTCCGTTAACTGAGTGAATGTGGCACCACGTCCTAGGAAGCGCCTCACTGCTGCTCAGGAGGAAGCGTCAGTGGTGGAAGGAGTGAGAGTGTCCTTGATAGTGGGGGTTCCCTAGGAGACCTGTTTCCACTTTCTGGTGTGCTTTGCTTTCTTGCCTAAATATGCCCAATCAGAGTTGAGGCAAGAACCATTGTGAAAAGGGGCCCTCGTGTCCAGGCCCTGGCAAGCGCAGTGATGGAGAATGGTTCTAACCTGGATAAGCCCGGAGACAACAGCTGAGGGAGAGTCGCTATTCAATAAAAACATCACATCAACACCCAAATTCTAGGTACTTGTCATGTGTGATCACCAGCCCGGCGGCTGACTCTCAGGGATGCAGGTCAGGGCTGGAGCTGCGTGACTCTGCCCCCACCTCCACGCTCCCTCCCTGACCCCCAACTGACCGCTTTTGGGCACCTTGGAAGCCAGTAGGATTAGACAGGACTTCCAGAGAAGTCCTTGGAGCTGTGAAGAAGACCTAGGCCAAGGTGTTTCTCTGCTGTGGTGAGAAGAATCCCAATAGCCTCCTGCTCCCTGCCACCCCACCCCAGCTGTGAATTGTTTCACTCCCATATGGAAGGATCCCTTGAGTGGAGAGAAATTCATGACTCTGAGTAGAATAACAGTGAACATTTAATGCCACCAGAGTTTGATTCTTTTTGAACACCAGATTCTTTTTTTGACAACATTTTACACCTCATATGCCACAAAAAGTCAGAGAGTGTAGCCAGCAAACAATGTCTTCACACTGGAAATGACACACAGCGTAATGGATTCATGTCACCAGTTTGTGAGAACTATAACTTTCTTTTCTGGACTGTTCTCCAGGTAGCCTGCTCATATTTACCATGATCAAGCCAACAGCTAACTTTTATATAGCTATGTAAAGGCCCATACACAAAACCCAGCCTGTTTGCAAAGAGGCTGTTGGGACCTGCCCAAGTACAGAATCATTAAATTTCTGACTTTAACAAATGAACTTTATTTAAAAAAAATTTTAACAGGAAACACTTGTAAGCTAAGAACTTATTTTTTGAAATGGCACCCCATCTTTTATCTAGTTAAACAATGAGTTTAAAACAATGACATTGAATACTATCATGGACTTTTAAAAAACAAGATTTTAAGAATTTGTTTGTGAAGTTGCTGTTTCTGACACAATAAATGCACTTGAGCAGGCCTTGTCTTCATCTTTCAAATGGGCTCATTTCTACAGATAAGCATATTTTATATACATACATACACTACGAGAGCTGAGGAAACCACAAAGATCATTTAGCACAATGTCCTCATTTTACAGATTAGAAAATCGAGTTCCAGAGAAGTTAGGGAATCTCCAAGGCCAGAGGACTACGGTCAAAACCGAAGCTAGAACTCAGGCCTTTTGTCCTTGCTCTTTCAGCACGGCACCAGCTTTCCGCACACACACGCACGTCTGCGTCCCGTGCACACGCGTCAGTACACAGCGTATACACAGACCTGGAGCAGGGCACCTCCTGGCTAGCGTCCAAGAGGCTGGATGCCAGTCCCAGTTCTGCTATAAAACTCCTCTGTGAACTTGGCTCAATCACTGACTATTGACTTCAGTTTCTTCATCTATAAACGATGATCCCCAGCTCCTGTACAGAATGGTAATTTTTTCAAAGCACTCCGCGTCAGTTATACCATTTTCTCTTTATACCATCCCAGAAGGGCAGCTATTATGACCCCCAATCTTCCACTGGGGAGCTTGAGGACCAGCAAAGTGACGTGACTTGCCCAAGTTTGCATAGCTAGTTAGGAAACCAGGCCTGGCACCTGCTCCCTGTCTCCTAGCTCAAGGCTTTTTCTCCTAGGTTTAGCTGCCTCTCAAATGAGACTACTGACCCCAGTCCCTCCCTGTGTCTCAGGGATCCAGTGAGGGGACAAGATGCCTAAAGTATTATGGGTTGTAAGACTCACTAAAGTGCTTTGGTTTCTCCAGGAAACACAGGTAATATATATCTCCATGGTAAGGAACTTTAGTTACTTTTCCAAATTCCCTTCAGTAGCGCTAGGGGGTGCTGGGTGGGGAGTCATAGGGAAATGTAGGGACCTAATACCATCCACGCTTTTCTCAGGAATTTAGTGTTGAAGCATCAGGAGGGGGCCAGATCCTCTTTCACCCAAAACTGTAGAGGCTGATTTCCAAGCCCATTATAATCAAATTCATGATGAAGGTATTTCTTCCCTTTAAGCTATTTACTATAGAAACACCAGGATTTTCGAACTCTATTTTGAGGACCCCACACAAACCCCTGTTCTCCTAATTTATCTTTCCTCTCCCTGGCCCACATCTCTGTGAACAGATCTCGCTACAGTGAGGGGAAAAACGAGTCACAGACAGATCCACTAAACTTATACTTCGGTGCATAACACTTGGATAGCATTTCCAAACCTGATGCATAAATAAACTATAAAACACAAGCAATGCTATAAAACAACATCCTGAGTTTACACATAAATTATATAACTTCTTCATAAATTGTTTATGCTGATGTGAGACATTGGTTAGCAGTGTGGGCTATGAAGCAGTGAGCCTTTTTAGTTTTAAAAGTAATTTCTATGTCTACATAAAACAGACGTGTGAGTGTCAGCATTTTAGCACTCACTCCTCCCCATGTGGGCACCGAGAACATGTGATTTAGAGAAGACTAATTACACGCAACGAAGTTGACACTGCCTCAAGCGCCGCTCTGTTCCCTGTTATAACGTCATCTCAGGTTCTGGGTCGGGCCACCCAAAAGTAGAATCGTTTGCTTAGGGATGGACAAACTAGCTGCAAGATTTTAAAAAAACTTTTTTGAGAAGATGACGTTGAGTTACAAGAGCCTCTCCTGGATTGAAATTATATTTTTATCTGGAAATAACAAAACAGTTTGTAATTAAGAAAATTAATCATTTTTGTTAGGAAGATTGCAAAGTGACATAGTCTCTGAGTTTTTAATCCACAAATGTTGACACATATGCTGGAGGTGCAGAAAGAGGTCTTATAAACCAGATGAACACTGGATTTCTGCCACCTGCCTTTCCACCAACCCCCTCAGAATTATACCAACAGTGTCAGTGAGTGGGCTTTGCTTCATTTGGCACAGAAGAGAGAGGGCTGGCTCTCTGTGTTCAGGTGTGACGTGAGGCAGTGATGATGTGTCCCTCGCCGTGGCAAGCTGGGCAGCAGCAGGGACAGGGGAACGGGCGGTGTATTCAGCGTAATTAGTCTCCAGCAGGACTTTCAACCTGTTTCTTACTAGCATGGTGTTGGGGCTTAAAATATATTGTCTTTAAAAGTGGGGAAGCCTCTTTGAATATGCTAAAAGAACAGCTAATATTCCATCAGGAAAGAACAATGAATAAATTCATGAACTCTTCTGGTTTTGATTTTGTAATCAACTCATCTTTAGTAATTTCTCAAACCTTTACTGACTAAGGAACTTAAAAACACTCCATACATGGTTATTTTGGAAGTTGGATTACAGAGCCATGATGGCAGATGACACAGGCAGCTGAGTTTGTGGTTAGCACATCTGCGGGTTTGCACAAGCCTTGCTTTCAGCCCCAAGAAGCTCAGGTCAGACAACTGCTCTCAAGTAGCAACACCCCTGATAAAGGCTTTTGGGGTAACCAAAATTCATGATCAGCATTAGAATCTGAAGCCCAAAGAAAAGCTGCTTGTTCAACACACACAAAAGTGCAATAACCAGCACAAGATGCACGTGTATCAGGCATTTGCACCATCACTTTGGATGATATTTGTAGCTACAGCAAAGTCACTACCACTTTTCAGGAACACAGGCTTCAAGTTTGAGGCTAATTTATGACAAACTAGGCCAGATGATTGCCTGCTGAGTTCCCCAGACTGGGGTGCTGGCTTTTCCCCAGGGCCTATCCCCACCCTCCTTGGGCTGCCTTGGAGGACCCCACACCCAACTGTGTCAAGTTCCCCATGTTCAGAATAGCAATTGGAGATGAAACAACAGATGAGGTGCTGTGACTGCAAGTCCGGAAGAGTGGAAGTTATCGACAGCTTCCCCATGACGTAGAGGGAATTCAAGGACCCAAAGACGAGAGATTGCTGCTCTCAGGATAAAACAAACACTCACTGGTGCAGCATGAGGTCCCATCATGAAAAGAAGTATAGATTTACTCCCAGGGAAACACCACCACTCTTGCCCTTTTCTGGATCTGAATTTTGTTCTGCTGCTAATGTTTCCACCTCACACTAAACTGTGTGGAGAGCAGATTTCAGACAAGGAATCAGGCTCACAGGTCTAAATGTCAATCTCACATAAACATTTATCTGGCCCTTTTTGGTAACCGAATGGAAATGTGTTCTTTGACATTCCATTTTCCTTCTTGGCTTATCCAATACTGAACTCAAGAGGGCACCGGAAATGCCCTCAGCACCGGCCACTGGACAGGGCATTTTTATTACTGGGACTGTCTGCTTCAGCACAGTGGTGAGATCTGCCTTCCTTTGTGCCTCAAGTTTAGCACTGTAGAGTCAGCTCTAGAGGTAGAACCAGGAACATGCACATCAGAGCATAAAATTTGTGTTTTCTTTACAGGATTAATCAATACCTGGTACATTAAGAGGTATTCACCTTATTTAGGATTTTTTTTTCTAAGAAAAAGCCAAAAGGACAGTCTCCATGCTAAGTTGTTCTACACCATGGCTGACAGCAACTCAATTGTTATTTTAAATCTCTGTGGATGTTTCCACTTAGGGTTTCTCCAGTGAAAAGCACCAGGGCCCCAAGGATGGCCTCCCACAGAAGTCAGTCCAGTAAGTGACCTCTGGGCTTAGGAAGTGAGCCAAGGGCAGAAGCTAATAACACCGATAATAATCAGGTGAATCGACTTCCAGCAAAAACTAGAATACTCACCTTGGACAATCCCAAATAAATGGTTTTTCATGCAGTGTGAGATTTCAGATCAGTAACCAAAAGGGCTGCCAAGTGGAATATGTAGACTCAAAAGACTGGCATCCTTTGGGGTTCAGAAACTTCCACAGTGTTGCTGTGAAATAAGCCCATCCACACAAGTGCTATGAGACCAGAGGTGTGCCCAGGGCCAGGGGCCCGGCCTGCATGGGGGGTGAAGGTCGAGGAGCTGGGGGAGACCCTGCTTCACAACATGCAGTCACACTTGCTAAATGAGGCGGGACCACCTTTCCCCACATCCAAGCCTGTTCAGCTGTCAGAAGTGAGCTCCTTCCGTGGGCACCTCTGCTTAGGAGCAAAGCAGGGCTCGGCCCCCTGGCGCTGGCCTCCCATCTATGAAGCTGGCTTCCCTTGGGGCTGAGGGCTGTCTGTGCCCTGTTCTGACCTGCTCCCCAAACTTCGGCGCCTCTACTGCATTTCACTGAGCCTTGCTGGCTGCTCAGCCAACAGTGCTTCAGAAGAGCACTGACAAGGACATGCGTAAGTTCTTGCCTTGGGGAGCAGCTGGGCTGAGGAGTTGGCTGGTGGAGACTGAAGAGTATCCTGGGGCTCTGCTGCGTGGGAGGGTGAAACCGAATAGTAAAGGCCTGAGCACCTCAGTGGGAAACTTTGGGGCCTGGGCCCTGACCTGCAAGGAAGGAGGATGCTGCCTGCTGCCCCACTGTGTCCCCAGGCAGCCCCCTCACCACCTTGTCTCATGTGCCCGTCAGTAAAAGGACCCGAGAACCTCTAGGAATTGTGGCAGGGAAGAGAATCTTAATGTGCAAGTGAGGCTCTAAGCTCCTGGGAGCCAAGACCTGTGTGTTCACACACATTTAGCTCTGTGCTCTGTCCAGAAGTGCGTGCTGTGCTTTCTCTGCTTTCACATGCCAACACTGAGGGGACACACCTGTCCTTTCTTGGGAAGGAGGCTTTGGGGCATGATATAGCCGGACATTTCTTACAGTTAAGCAGCACTATGGGCAACAAATAAATTATGCAATCCCAACATCCTTTCCTGTTACAAACCAATACTGTTGGAGCCTCTGCACGTACAAGCCCATGAAGGGCTCTACATTGGGGGAAATCCCTGCTTTAGTAGACTCACAAAAAAAGAGAGCCAAAAGCTATGGCTGTGCTGAATTGGCTCAAGCTTTCGATCCAAAGTCTTTGGGGTAAAATCCAATATGACCCCTTCCAGCTCCATCCATGTTGCTGCAAATGACATGAATTTGTCTTTTTTGAACTGAGGCAAATGGCACAGGAGGGGAAGAGGTGGGGGGATCAGAACAGGAGAGGATGAACACCAGGGGATATGGTGATGGTTCACGGGGAAACGGTGGCGGGAAAACTATGGGGACTACAATGATGTAAGAAAGAAAATTAATTAATAAAAAAGCATGAAAATGTTTTGAGGGCCACAGAAACCCTGGGTTTGTGGGTAAAGGAACCAGTGTGTGTGTCAGGACTTGGCGGGGAGACTGCAGAAGGAACAAACATCCCACCCCCAGGCTAAGACAGGACCCTGATCAAAAGGCTCCTTTTCCCGCCACGTGCAGGCCCCTCTCTGCCTCCGCTCTGCTCCTCTCAAGCTCACGACCACCTTCCCAGTCTGCCCACTGAGCGCCATGCCCTGTGAGAGCGGCCTCTGCTGCTCAGCCGGCTTCGGAAGCACACTAGCTTGTGCCCACGCGGTCTCTACGTTCTGTTGCGCGTCCTTACCAAATAACCATAAAAGACTGTTAACATTTATTCAGATGCATACTGATTAAGAAATAGGTCTAAAAACACAACTTACTTAGAAACAGCAAGTCAGAAATAGAATAAAACACCAAAGGAAAACGAGCTGTAAATACATTTCAAAAAACGTGTTGAATTTTCCTTTTTTTTTTTTTTTGTTTTGTTGTTGTTTACATCTTGACTAGCACCATCTGTACACAAGAAATTATGAACATAAATGTTTGGATAATAATAAAGATTTGCAAGGCACTTAATCAGTCATTCTGGGTAATTTTTTGTGGCTGTTTTGATTTTACTTTCAACAGCAATCCTATGTCCACCCTTGCCCTTTCTCACAAAACCAAGAGAAGAGTGAGGTCTCTTTTGCCAGCGGTTCTTATATACAAGCAAGTTCTTGAAAATTCCTCAAAGTGCTTTTTCAGTCTCAGGGGGCTTCCACATCCTTTGGGCTTCCCATCATCTCTCCTCCCTTGCATGTTTAGTGTTCTATCTTTCCTACAGGAAACAAAGAAAACATTGCCTTCCACTCAACGCTCACTCCAGACTTGCCACGAACCTTCATCCTCCTTCTGCTGTCTTCGACGCTGCCAGCACTGAGGGCAGGTGTGCGGCACTGGCTGTGGAGTCCCGGGAGTGAGGGGCCTGGCAGGGCGGGGGCTCTGTTCACCGGCGCCTGGAGGTGATGTCAAAGCAGGTGATCATCATGAGGTGGGCCTTGCAGAAGTTGACACGGTTTTCCAGGCGCTCCGTCACGCACTCAAGCGCCTCCAGATACTCCAGGGAATCCAGCTCCAGAACCTGCTCCAAGTCAACTGCAAAGAAAGAGAAGCCTGATGGACATGCAGAAAAGGCGGAGAGAGATGACCTCCTGTCTGCACGGCCTAGCCCACAGCCGCTGTACCGCACACGCCTGGCCGGAGGTGCCCTGCTGCCCCACACCGTCTCCTCAGACTGAGAACGGAACGCTGTTCACTGCCCTGTTATAATGGTGATCATTTTAATTACAGACCCCTAACATACTATGAGTCTACACTGAGGGGTAAGGTAAACTCCAAGCTCTATCCACCTTTGTCACAGGATCTGCGACAGATTTCTGCCAGCACAGTCTTCTTTATTGGCCATAAGATAAGTCAGTCTTCAAGCTGAAGGAGAATCCCTTCTCTTTTTTTTTGGGGGGGGGCGGGTGTCTCACTTAAGAGACATTTATATCTCTGCCAATGATATGAAGTATCTTCCTTCCTGGTTATTCGTTTCTGGCTATATCCTCTCTAAGGAAGTTGAGGCCTACCCCTGCCCTTGGCGCACCCCAGCACAGGAAACAGGATGATGATAAAACCTATATTCATGTTTAAGATTCCCAGAAGGTAAGCTGAGATTTAGGACCCAGATGATGTCCCGAATGTTCAGGGACAGAGTGCAAAGTGCACTTCTTTTGCTCCCTAATAAACTGGGACGATCCTCTCCTGGGCCTGGGTGCCTGCTTCGCCCAGCAGTCACTGGGCAGAGCGGGGGCTGTGTGGCCCTGGCTCCGGGGGGGCCCAGCACAGAGAGGCATGGGCAGCAGCCAGGGGTGTGGGATGGACCGAGAACCCCAGGCAGGAGAGTTGCATTCGAGGCCCAGCTTGGTCACATGGAGCTTCTGCTGGGACAGGTCCCCTGAAAGTAAATTGAGAGTCGTAACTGCTCTTCTGTCTACCCTACCTAGCTGTAGCTGCCATGAAAAATAAAATAAAAAGGAGATCCTGAATGTGAATGTAGTTTTGAGAACTGCAACTTGCTACTAACAGTTTGTAGTCCAGGCTGATTTCTTTGTGCAGAAGAGTTAACTGAGAGCTAGAGAAGTGAGGGACTTGCTCAGGGTCACACTAGTTAAAGCAACGAGTGCAGAGAATGTACCAGGAAGCTTCTCAACATCATTTAAAAAACAACCCCCCCTGCAATATTATAACCATGTTAGGCTACATTACTCAACCACCTCCAAAGTGACATCAGATTTAAGAAATAAAAATAAGGGTCTCCCTGGTGGTGCAACGGGTTAAGCATAGCACTATGAAGCTATCTGCAGCCACTGCAGCACGAGTTCAATCCCCGGCCAGGGAACTTCCCACATGGCACAGCAGACCTCTCCTATCTTGCCTGCTGCTCCCCTCAGCAGTGTACTTCACTAGATCTGCCTGTTCTGCTCTCCACTGCCTCTGGTGAATTCTCTCACCACCCCACACCTTGGCCTACACCCCAGCTTATATGCAGAAATAAATAAATATTTTAAAAAAAGAAATAAAAATAAAAATGGAATAAGCACATGTATTTTTATGCCACTATCCAGGATGCTGCCCACACCTGGGGACAGTCAGCATACAGTCTCATCGTTTTGAATCTGTTTTTAATTCATCTTAAAAAAATAATCTGTATACCTCCTTTTTTTGTTGGCTTCTTCATTCCCTTTCTCAGCATCAAAAGATAAAGAAGTCACTGATTCCTGAGAAGAGTGGGTTCAAGATGGCTACATAGAGGGCCTGGGGGTTCACTTCCTCCATGAACACATCAAAGATACAGCTACATATGGGATAATTTCTTAGGAAAACGACCTGAGAATGAGCTGAAGAGCTCCTTGAACAGGAACAAGGGGGCCTTACCAACTCAGGTAGAGTTAGTATCACCAAGAATGCTTACTTGCGACGGGCAACCCACAACAGGGAGAGAGCTCAGAAATCCGGGTCTCCTCCTGAGGAGCACGGGATTTGGGCCTTCATCAGATACCCCAACCCTTGGCATGAGCACTATGGAGAATGCCCTCCCCTCAAAGACCTGCACTTGAAAGCCAACAGGGCTTCTAACCAGTAGACCGAAGAGGGAACAGAAGTCAACTCTTAAAAAACTCAGACTCACTCACCCCAGGACCAGCACAAAAGTAGCAATTTGAACAGCACCTAAATCATACATGAAAGAGACCCATTAGCTATTCTTACGGTGTCTGTCAGGGGCCAAGGCTCTGTTAGAATTTTCTCCAGGGACAGAGGCACTGGTGGGTGCCATTTTTGCATTTCCACTCTATTGTAGTAGAACCAGAGGTACAAGTGGCGTCTTAGTGTACCTCCACCTCTTGCTAGAGCTGGCAGATTGCCTTGCCCCACTAGGCCAGTCCCATGGAATGTGGCTGGGCTCACCACCTACTGGCCCCAGTTTTGCCAAAGCTGGAGGAGCCCTCAGGGCCAAAAGCCAGGACACATGATCTCTGCACTCCGCTGACCTCACGACAGCTCACCAGTATGTCACAGAAATCAAATTATACACTCATCTAGAACCCCGATTCTTGCAGCTATCCCCAAAGGGATACATCCATATTGCCGTCTCTGGAGACCTACAGCAGCCACATTGCTATCTGAGGGTCTGACCACCAGTCAGTCTAAAACTAGGTACTAAAAGGGACCTCTCCCGACAGTCTTGGCACACCCTCAACAACAGGGACATATCAAGAATAAACCAAACTGCCTGCACAACCACAAAGTTTCGAGAGACAACCAGAATTCAGGGCAAAGTTGAATGGTAAGGTTTAATGCTGCTCTTTTGAGACTGTGAGGGATCTGTTTTGCCCGATATATAAAATGAACACAGTGTCTAATATACAACTGCAGAAAAAGACCTTAATGAAGACCTTAATGGAGAAGAGCAAACTACCCGATAAAGAATTCAAAGAAATGTTTACTAAGACGCTCCCTGAATGGATGAGCACAGTGAGAATTTCAACAAAGAGAGAATACAAGAAAGTACCAAATAGAAAGTCACACCACTGGAGACCACAACAGCTGACCTAAAAAATTGAATAGAGAGGTTTAACAGTAGACCAGATGAAGCAGAAGAATGGATCAGCACGTTACAAGAAAGAGCAATGTTTCTCATCAAGCAGAGCAGCAATAGAAAACTGAAAGGAAATCACTGATTCCTGACATGGACAAAGGCAGGAAGGAGGCGATCGTTTCCTGGAAGCATCTACACATGTACTGATGTTTGCTCCCCTCCCAGGAAAAAATGTGGCTTTGTAAGATGAAGACAATTTTCAAGCTTGCCTTAGGCATAGACAGATCCCAAAAAACAAGATTTTGATGAAAACAGTAAAAATAAAGAGGGGGGCACCTGAATGGTTGTCCCTGGAGGCTTTGAAGGCCTGGGGATTCACGAAAGAAGTAAAAGGGTATCCACAGGTGGGCGCAGAATAAGCATTAGGCTCCAGATTGACACCCTGGTCAGAGACACCTTGGTCATTTCTGTTTCTGTCTTGTTTGCACTGTGTCCTGAAAGCAAATCCCCTCAAAAGCAGGAGATTACGTTTTTGTCCAGATTCCTAACAGAAGAACTGACTCAGTGCTTCATGCAAGCAGGTACTAAGAAAATGTTTCCTGTTGAGAACATCTATTTAGTTGAACTCCGGACACAAATAATTCTTATTCTTCTTATTGAACCTTCATCGTGGGCCAAGCAGTGTAACGTGTATGTGATTTCTTTACCCCTCATAACAACCCTATGAACTAGCAACATTACGTTTTCCATTTTACAGATAAGGAAATCAAGACTCAGAGAGGTTACGCATTTTACCCAAGGTCCTACTGCTGGTACCCGGGAAAGTCAGCATCCAAAATAGGTGCATCATTTTAGGCCTGGCCACAGATGGTAAAACTCAGCGCGGTAGATTCACAGACTAGTCACAGTGCTCTGTGTCCATGTTCACACTATACTCACAAAAACCCAAGGAGCTACGGGGGATGGGAGACGTTATTACCTCACTCTTATGGAAATGAAACCACTTGAAGCCAGACTGTTATAAGCAGCAGGACACAGCTAGAGGCTGACAAATTCTGTCACTTTCTCCTTCACCCAGTATCCTTTTACCAGAAGTTTATTAAGTCAAATGCCCTGCATGGCTCCTCTTGCACCACCGCAAGGAAACACTGGTGAGGGGGTTACTGTGTGCCAGGGAGAGTTGTGGCTAAGAGAGGGAGGCAAAGGGAAGCTGAGGGGCTGGCTGAGGGGAGAAGACTGGCAAGTGCCAGACAGAAAAGGAAGGGGATGGGATTTCGGTGGCGCTGATGGACTGTATTTCACATACGACGTCTTCCCGCACAGGGCCCCATAGCAAAATAAAAGTTGGGACCAGATTTGAGCTTTATTTTGTGGTAAATGGAATAGCTAGGAACAAATAAATATGAGACAATTGAATCTGTCTTTCAAAAAGAGCAAAACTGTTCTGAATTGTTATTAGATGGTTACTGTCATCCTGGGCTTTCTATTAAATGGAAATAACACTGTGAATGTTATTTTTTCACTCAAAAATGTTTTCTTGCTTTTTGGGGTCTTTTGAGGTTTTTCTAGGATTGCACATTCTACCCTATTAAGTGCTCTATAAATTGTCTATTTCAGGCTGGCTATGCAATGTGATTCTGTGGCCGAGGAGCAGATTTATAATACAACCTTCATTCTGGGTGATCTTCTGCCACATGCAGCAGGGGAATCTCATTTTCAGGTTCTTTGGACTGAGACACGTAAGAAATAATCTTGCAAGAACAATACCCATGCCCCTTCTGCTGCCGAGCCCCTCCCATTTGCCCCCAGAGGGTGGGGTTGCACTCTCAGCTGTCTCCAGACAGGCTGTCTCATGGACTCTGACACCATTGTGAAGCTGGAGAACCCCATAGTTGCACAGATGGAAACGAACCCCAGTCCTTACATTCACTGAGCCATTTGTTGGGGTCCAGCATCAGATATTGTTTGGTCATCTCCAGCTCCTTCATCAGCCACTCATACTTGGCTCGGACCTCGGCGATTCTCTGCTGGCGATGCTCCAGAATTTTCAGTTTGGCATTGAAACACATGACCTCCTGGTAGGCGGGTGAGAAGGAGGTGGGTGGTGGGGAGAAAAGACGCGCCCTCGGCTCAGCTACAGTGCACCAACCTCTTCCACAAGGCAAGGCTTATGCGCACAGTCAGTGAAAAGGCAGCTGGTCACTGGGAAGTTTGGGGCATTCAGGTGATTTCAGCTGAATTTCTGCCCTGACAGTCAGCTCAGAAAACCCAACCACAGGGTGGGCCTATCACAGGCATTTCTTAAATTTAGAAGGCAGATTGTCTTCCAAGCTGGACTCAGAAAAGCCCCCAGAGTAACAGCTCCCCAGCCTCTGAGCCTGCATGGAGCCTCGGAAGTCCCCTCCAAAGCGCTACTACTGCTACCCACCCCCGCCCCTCCCCTGCTGGGAAGCCTGAGCTGTCCTCCCGGGCACCGCCCCTGCAGCCGCAACACCCCCCACGGGGCCCGGCTGGGGGCTTATGGGAGGAGGCGACTCACCTTGCCGCTGCCCCCTCGTCGTCGCTGCAGACGCTCCACATCGTCGATTTCATAGACTTTAATCTCGAAAGGTTCCCCGAGGCCCCTCTGGGGGTTGCGCAAAGGACCATCCACCCAGCGCACCCCAGCGCTGCTGCTGGTGGGTTTTCTCACCGGGGACGGGGTGTCGAGGGATAGAGCTGGGATGAGCCTCCGTCTCTGTGAACCTAAGCAGGGGATTAAGCTCAAAGTTAATCTTTAATTTATCTTTTTTTAATCGCAAGGGGGAGGGCCATGCCAGACACCCTAGGATCTGTGAGGGAGCTGATCTGAACATTCCCTGCCATCCAGGCTCCGCCTCAGAAACAGACACACATGCTGCCCCCAACACCCGTTTCTCCTCTTCCTCCTCAGCAAAAGAGAACCTGAGTTTCTGTGAGGAACAGGGCCGTCTGGGATGGAAGCCAAGCCCCTCTGGGGTAGCCGAGCCTTAAACTCCCAGCAGTGTGCCATGTCAAGGGGTTTGCCAACTCCTGGAGAGCAGGGTGGGTGGGAAATGTGACACCATCCCAGCAGGTTTATCCTGAAGTTGAAGGAAATCTGGTCTGACTTAACTTGATCTATGGTCTCTTTTTGGGAGGAAAGAAGATGGAGTGTGCCTGAAACCTTGGCTAGTTGCACATAAGACTTGGGGTGGATCTGCTTTTCGAAAGAATGGATAAAGGGCTCCATTCAAAGTCAGATTTGAGTGAGAATGAAGGAAAGCGAGTGAGAACATGAAACCCTTGTAAGGCAGCCCTGAGAATGTGAAGGTGGCACAAGCCTGTAGCTATTGGAGGGCCTGGGAGATGACTGTATGCATTCATGAGATGATATTGTTCCTTTCAATGCTATTTACCATCATGGACTGGGAGTCTCAGAGGAGTTAATGCCTTCTTTTTTCTACTCTCCCATCCATCCTTTTTTCCATTATTGTCCCCCAATCCCAGTGGGTTCTGTCTATCGGTACAGAGCTAGTGTGGGCCTGATGACCCTTTCAGAAAGAAAGATGTTGTCCTTTTTCTCCAACTTCAAGAGATCTACTGGTTTCTATGGAAACAAATACCACAAACCCAGAGAGAAAAACAGCCAGAACGTTTCATTATTGAATAAAGGACCTAAAACACAGGGCTACCTTCTCACGAACAATTCCAGGGAGTTAGGGATGTGATTCGCCGCTACGCGCAATTCCCTGGAGTGACAGCAGTCAGAGGAGCGTGTGGCTATTCAGAGCATGGGGTGGCAGTTCCTCCAAAAGACAGTCAGGGACACTGAATTCAGAATTCATTTTTTCTAAAAAGCATATTCTGTCTTCTAGCCCCCTTTGGTTTCATATCAAATCTCAATTTTTATTTCCCAGATTAATTATCTTACATACATACCCACAATCACACATTGATGTATGAAATCAGAAGACATCAAGCACTGGAGCAAAGTGAATGTTAATCTCCTTAGTGTCTAAGACATTTACGATGGAAATAAACTAGCTAATAGTTATTTTTTTTTTTTAAATATGATCAAGCTAGTTGACTTTGAGCAAACCTTTCTGATCCAGCCTCTTTCATATAAGACTTGCAGAAAATCCAGGGAAGTTGAGTAATGCTGGGCACCAGTGGGAGGAGGACCAGCTCTCTGGCTGACAAAGGGGACGTGGGAAGTAGAGAGTCTGAACATCTTTCAGGTGAAGACTAGGGCCCTGGCCATGAGGCAACCCACATTCTTTCAGGCTTCAAACACTCATGAAGTGGCTCCTGTTAACACCTTTTTCTCGGGGTTTGATAACACACAATCAGACACTAGATTGGGTGACTCACTCTGAATCTCAGGCTGGATCAGGAAGCACCTCCCCTAAAGCAATCCCAGTAACATAATGGGCACCGAAGTGATTTAGACCCACCCGGGTGCCCCTAGACATGTTCAGTCATTTCTGGGGTGACTCCTCTAAGGATCTATTTGTGTGATAAATAGGGGACAAATTGGGGAAGATCAGGGGGTGGCTGATGCCATCTATTATCTATTGCTGCGTAACAAATTATCCCCAAACCTAGCAGTTCAAAACAACAGATTGGGAGACCTGTTCACCATGGCAGTGTAGGGATATCCTGAATTCACCTCCTTCCACTGATGCAACAAGGACTTCAACAAAGAGAGAGAAAACGTAAGAGAGTTACAAGAGAGAAAGTGTAACGAGAGAGAGCTGAAGAATATAATAACTGAACTGAAAAAAAAAATACAGTTGAGGGGTTCGACAGCAGGGTGGATGAAGCAGCAGAACATTAGCTAGCATGAAGACAGGGTAGCAGAAATTACCAAAGCAAGAGGGGAGAGCTCAGGTGGGCTCAGGTCAGTCTGGCCCATCTCGAGAAGCAAAACTTTGTTGGCAGTTATCAACTTGAGTGTTGTTTTTTTTTTTTTTTCACACACACATGATTTCTCTGTGTCCAGAGAGTGATCAGGAAGAGTAAAAATCCAGATCTACTGGTGTTTCAGGACTTTTGACCCCAGAGCAGAGAGGCTACAGGCGATCTATGCCACTGCTGCCGGCTGAGGTGTTCCTCCAAGGCCTCCGTACAGCAATACAGCCCTGCCCTTCAGTGACCTGGAAGGAAGTGGTCACGGCAGAGACTGGGCTCATAAGAAAGCTGGAAAAGGTGGAAGACATAAGAGGTGGAGATGGTAGACCATGCAGAAAATCCCAGAATCATATTTGTTTGGGGACCCAGATCATGGCCGGTTCCTTCCCGGGATGACAAGGCAAGTGGGCACTAGTAGTTCTCATGCCCTTTCCAGCAGCATGAGGGCACCTTGAAACCTCCTTTCAGCGTTGGACTCTTCCTCTACTCTGACTCATGCCCTTGCCAGGGCCCTCGGCTTTCCCCATGATAACCTGAGTAAGGCTCATAATGTACCTCTGAAGCAAGACAAGAGGGAAAGAGAGGGATCCTCTGGTAGGTGTAAGAGCTGGATGTTATCAGTTCACATATGGGACTGATTTTCTAGTGACTGAATTCAAAATTCCCACAAACTACAAGATACCCATTAACTATTGTGCAAGAGAAACAATGTCTACCCCAGACCACAACTCACTAGATACGAGGCACTCACTTCCCCCTTGTCAGGGATTGACATGGTGAGGAGGTTGAAAAGTCTGCAAGAGAATATGAAAAGGTGACAAGAATGAGACAAGATTTGGGCTATTTCTATTATGCCTGTCCCCTCTCCAGGCTCGACTGCCAGCTGTATGTCGTAAGAGGGGCTCCTGACCAGTAAGTATCTCTCTCCTCTGGAGCACTGACCACCCCCTCAAGAAGTCTGATTTTGGGCCTTCTGTATTAACATCATAGAATCCAGATGGACGTGTCCATGCTGAGTCTGAAGATGCTGCCTGTTTGGTCAAATGTCAGGAAAGTTGGGCATTTTGAGTGCCGCAGTCCAACAATACATTTGAACCCCTAATTCCTGCTCCTGAGAACCCACTGTCATTAGCTTCCCACCATCAGCTGCTGTTTTCATTCTAAGTCAACACATGAGCACTAGGAACACAGCAAATCAAAAAGCATAAAGCACTAATCTTGAAAGGAGCCACAGACATCAGAGATGAAAGAGAAAGGGAGAGGGGAAGGGGGAAAGAGAGAGGGAAGGTGGAAGAGACAAAGAGGGAGGGAGAAAGAGATTCATGTGTATAATTTTACTGATAAATAAGAGCCAGTTCCGTGGCCTTCTGGATGAATGATGACATTGGCTCTACCACCTGTTGTGCAGCTTTAATTGGAGAGTGAGCTTTTCTCAAGCTGGAGATGAGACAAGACCAGAGCGTTCTCCTCCAGAAGAGGCCTCCTCACATCTTCTCTCTGGAACCCTCAGGCCTGCATCCACCTGCCCCCATTCCTTACTCCTTGGTGTCTTAGGGAGTTCATTTCTTTTATTGTCCCAACTATATATTCAAGATAGTTTTTTCATTCTGCCTGCAGTCTTTCTCGTTTGTCTGGATGGATTCTCTTAAGACATTGGCAAGCTTAAATTTGCTAGCAAGCAGCTTGCTGCTTTTATTAAGCTAGTGACTGCTGTGTGTCTTGAATTCATGAAAACAAATCAAGAATGTGCCTAAGAACCAGATGGGCAGCAGAGGGCAAGCAGCGCAGCCCTGGCACTCTCAGGCCTTTGTGAGGGGTCACTAGTTACAAATATTTGCATAGTGGCTCTGTGAACTGAACATAGAATCCCCTCAGTCAGTAATGTTTACCCAGCACCCAGAGAAAGGCAGACACCGACTGGGTATTAGAATGGCAAAGAACAGAGAAAGGTTCAGTGTGTAAAGCACTGGTCACCAGTAGTATGAGATATGAGAAATATCTCATACTAGAAATATCTCATACATGATAAATATCTCATATCTTATGAGAAATAAGATATCATATCTTATTATGAGAAATATCTCATATCTCATACAAGAAAAGGACCATAGGACCATAGGACCTGTAGGACCATATGGACAACCCACCGGCCAACCTAACCAGCCAGAGAATCAGCCAGGAGTGTCCAAGTGGTTCATGGAACCCTGCTCCAGCTCGGGCTGGGCACCCAGCCGGCTGAGCCAAATGCAGAACAGGTGCTCATATCCGGGCAGGTCAATCCCTGGCAGCCTTTCTGAAGCAACACGCTATCTGGGTTGGCTTCCCTTCTGGCAGACCCTTCTCTCCCTGGCTTTCTGGATTCCGGGTCACACTATACACAAACGAACTTTATTCCAACTGAGGTGCTGATCTAATTTTCAGGTTTCCCTAGTCAAGAGAAGGACAGATAGAGGAAGAAACCAAGAAGCTAATGTACGAGGTACAGGGCAGAGTGTAAGAGACAGTGTCCGGCAGTGACATGTGATCGGTGCTCGGTGACAGAGGGAGCAGACAATTGTGAGGACTGGGGCTGGGAGGGGCCGGGGGTTCAGACTGTCAGGCTGATGAAAACGTTGCACAACCCATATCACCAACTTACAAACTCTTAGTGACTTAATACACTCTGGCCAGGGCAGGCATTTTCTCCCCACTTGGGCTGGTTGTCATCAAACTTATTCATGGCTTTAGGCCACATACGTGTTTGTATCACTGTAGGGGCTGGCGAGGAACTGTGGACAGATCAATGAAACTTCATTGATAAAAAAAGCACAGCTCCTCTCACTCATCACATTCTCAGCCAAGAATCTATAGTGGCTTCCCATTAGCAACTATAATAGTTGTGAGATATTTAAGGTATAACTTGATCTGGACTTACATTTTCTGTCTATCATGACATCAGGTAGAATATCCCCCTTGTTGAATTAATCTCACTCTGTGGCCCACAGGCCACCCTCTTGCTGGCCCAGGCCTATGCTCCCACTACTGCCTCAAACAATAGCCTCCACCAACTCTGCCTAAGCATTCCTTAGGGCCTAGCTCAATCCAGTGTTTCCCCACCATCTTCATGCTGCTGCTCTGGACACTCCCGCTACCTGAATGCTTTCTACACGCAGGTCTCACTCTACTTGCAATGCTCACAGGTTCATTGTTCTATTCCACACTTTTCATCCTTTTACTCCAATCAGATGACAGACTTCTTACAGGGGCTTAGTCATCTATACT
This sequence comes from Scalopus aquaticus, assembly GCA_004024925.1. Lineage (NCBI taxonomy): Eukaryota > Metazoa > Chordata > Mammalia > Eulipotyphla > Talpidae > Scalopus > Scalopus aquaticus. The sequence continues at coordinate 58,259 of PVIJ01006347.1, read as the reverse complement.
GCCTGCCCGTTCCCCACCACCCTTGAAACTTCCACATCACCAAGCTCAAAAAATATAGAAGAGGCCTGATCAATGTTTATCCACTGGAAATAAATGCTATGCATCTTCCTACGCAAAGAAGTCATATTATCACTGATTTTTTTTATATTATTCAAATCTTCTCACAATATCAGCATCAGGAGGGTTCTTAACAAACCCCTCCTCTTTACTTTTACGTGAGAAAATCAAAGCCTAGAGAGGAGAGTTCTTCCCTAAAGGTCACACAGCTCAAGACTCCAAGTCTCCCACTTTCGAGCTTTATCTTCTCACGGCACCTGCTACAGCTGGTGGAACAGCCCAACCCTGCACGCTTCCCACCAACATGCCTCCCCAGGATGCGGCTGGGAAAGGAAATGTAGTGATGACGTTTGGCTGACTTTACTGTGCAATGTGCTATAAAGCACTCAGAAAACTCAAGAATATCTTTCTAGGATTATACTTCTGGTTCATTTTTACTCTGGAAATAACCAAAATATTAAATCTTCCCAAATTCAAAATCAATCTCTGATAAAAAAAATAATAACTGCCTATCTTTCTGCAGTTCCAAATACCTCTAGTCATTTTAAAATCTAGCCATCTAGCTAGGAATTTTCTTAGAGGAGTTTTATGGCTTCTCTTAAAGAAGCTGCTTTTGATTTATGTTGATCATGTCTGGCAGTCGGCATTTTTCTTAATAATAATCATAAATAAGCAAGACAAGGTCACCTGGCCTGAAAGGAGCATATCTCTGCTGCCACAGCCATTAAGGAGTCCTGGATCTACGAGCCACTCACCGAGGCCGAGGCTCTCGGCGTCTGCATTAAATCCCAGATCTGGCATGGAACCTGGTGCTTTTATTTTCCACTTTTCCCTCCAGTAGGCTAATCTAACAAGAGACCCTCAGAGAACAGCTCTTATGAGAGGAGGCAGCACTAGAGCAAGGACCTGGGCGAAGCCTGCTGTCCACTCTCCAGATAGTTATTTTACATACTTTTTCTTCTTGTTTACTCCAGCGTAGCAGCCACGCTGAATAATGCAAGTCTTGAAAGAAGAGAAAAAGATACTGAAAGAACAGAACAGAGTCATAGATTCAAGGCACTAAATTAGAGCATGTGAAAGCCCTCTGTATATCACATACACACAGCACATAGAAATGTCACACGATTTCTGTGGCCTGGACTTTGAAAAGCAAGTCTGGGGAGATCATAAGAGCCAGGTTTATCTCCCAGAACTGTGAAGGCCAGAAGGTTTTCTGCTTCTATAGATAATCTGGCTTAGATAAACTTCCTTGTTATTTTTAGCAACTAATATCAATACATGTGGATGCCCCAGCCCTGAGAATAGGCCACAGCAGCTGTCATGTTCTACCAAATGGCTTTGTGTCCTCTACTTGTCTTCTCCGGGGTCTGCCCCCATATCTTTTGATGGACTTTGAGTGCTGAGGGCTGCCATGGAGCACTGCCAAAGTAGATCAGAGCCTGAAGCTCATGCCACAGGGAAATAAAGATGTCAAGGGTCTGACAGCCGTGGTGACTCCTAGCATGCTTAGAGTGTAACAACCTAGAAGGTTTCAGATCTGTGGAGCTATCGACAGTGCAGTGCCTGGAATTATGACATGACTGCATAGTCCCTTGAGGTTCATTGCTTTGATCTGAGGCAAATGGTTTATGATGTGCTTTGACCACAGCTCTTCCATTTGGGTTGGAACATTCCAGAGCCTGTGCTTGTTTGTGGTGGGAGCACATGCAAAAGCAACCCTGTGGTTGAGAGAAAAAGCCAGTGGAGCAGCTGATGGAAAAGTCAGAAAGGGGAGGCACCACTTCTGGGTCTTACCCCATCTTTTCCAATTATGCTGGTAGCACCAATGATTTCGGAGAGCGTGGGGTTCCACAGAAGAAAACAGGCTAGCAGGGCAGGACCCAAGCCACCCTCACTTTAACCAAGGCACAGAAATATGGGTTTCTGGATGAGATTGCTTCATTTAAAATATGAGTTCTTACACTGAAGAATGAATAGGGGTGATTTCTTTGGAAGCCATTTAAAGACAAAGATGAATCAGAAAATATTCTCAAGTAGCTAAAGTTTCCCTGGTTCCTCTTCTATCTCTTTCTCCTTCTCTCTGTTTACTGTCCTTTCAGTTGGCCTATCCCATGGCTATCAAATCTGACATGGGTTCTTCTACTTTCCCATCAAAAGTTACTGTCACATGTCACCCAAAACTCCAGTTAACAAATGAGTGGGTTTTATTAGTAGTTCCTCTGCAGTATTCATCTGTCTATTGATTAGAGATTCCTGCAAATGGCAAAGAGTTTTTCCAAAAGTATGCATTTTTGTGCATCATGTTGTGTGTGGGGGTGTCCTCTGGTAGGGGGCAGTAGAAGAGGGTCTAATTCAGGCTCCACGGTGTATGTGCATGGGATTATCCACAAGTGTGTTTGGGGTGCAGGTGGAGGAAAGGCCTTCCCCATTGCATTTTCAAGGAAAGACAGAATGTTTCATGCCATCTCCAGGGAGAGCCCGCCAGGGTCTTGGGGAACTCTACATTCCAGCTCTGTAGCCACTAGGTCATAAGGTAGCTACTCTGACTGGATCGCTCAGAAGACCATAAGCAGCAGTATTCTTGTCCTTGAGCAGGTAAACCCAGATCTCCTCGCACTTAGTGAGGGGAACCAAAGGAGGAATAGGCAGCTTTACCCCTAGAGCTGGTGAGTATGGAGTGGGGGGGGGGTCCTGGAGGCTGTGCAGCGCCCTGTCTTCGCCATGTCCGTGAGTGAGGGGCATGTGCATCCTTAAGGCATAGTGATGCCCTACCACCAGGACTCTTTTTTTCCCATAAATCAGCTTTTGACAATGAAAGCGTCCTAAGTCCCTACCTGAGGCCTATAGGGTGACAGACTGTGGGAAAAGGAGACCCCTGGTATCAATTCCATGCCAGCCCAGATGCAACCCCCCCCCCCCCCGCAACAGGACAGGGCAGGGCAGCAGTGGGGTTGGGGCAATAGGCCCCATCCTTGGCCTTCTCTGTGCCGGTGCCCAGATGCCTACCTGAATTGGAGCGTTTCTTTGGGGTTTTGAGGCTCCTGCACCTCCCACTAACGGAGCTGCTGTTCTCGCTCATGGAGTCCTGAGCGGAGGACGCACTGCCAGTGGCCTCGCTGTCCCTCATCATGCTCTCGTAACCGCTGCTGCCGCCACTGTGGTAGAACAGCGCAGTCTTCCCCATGGCGGGCGGGAGCTCCCCGCTCAGCACGCTGCTGTTGTCACTGCCGTGACCGCTGCTGCAGCGGTGCGGCTTCCGCGGCGGGGTGATCTTGCTGTAGGGCGAGGGGAGCAGGTGCGCGGCCGCCGGCTTGTCATCCGCTGTGGCCCCGCCGCGCTCCTCCACCTCCGGCCCTGCCCGCAACTGCAAGCCCCGGGGGCTCGCACCGCCCTGCAGCAGCTCTGAGATGCGCCCATTGACGGCTCGCAGTGGCAGTTTGGAGACCAGGCCTGAGCCTCGGCTCCTGCTGAGGGACTGGGTGGACCAGGACATGTGCTTGCCGCTGGGGGGCAGGTTGGCGCTCTGGCCCACCGACTGCGGCAGAGACTTGGTGGAGAAGCTGAGGGTTTTGGTGGTGGAGGTGGACAAGCTGCGCGCTTTGGGGCTGGCCAGCAGGAGCTTGCTCACAGCGGAGATCTTGGATTGGCTGGCCTTGGGCGAGGCCCCAGCGGACTGGGTGGACCCCGGGTTAGTGGGTGAGGCCCCGGCGCTGCGGCCCAGGCTCCTCCCGGTGCGCGGCATGGTGCTGTCCTTGCTTGCGTGCATCCGGGAGCTCATGGAGGACAGGCTCTCCGCTCTCTCCAGGGAGAGGCATTCGTAGTGGCTGACTGTCGTCCTGCCAAGAGAGTTGGTCCTGCTGGCCAGCTGCTCTAGTTTGGCACTGAAGAGCTTGCTGCTGCTACTGGTGTCCTTCATCTTGCTGCAGGACTCATCGGGAAAGCTGGCCAAGAAGGACACTGGTTGGTTCAAGGGGCTGCTGGTGCTGCTGCTGCAGGCGCTGTGCTGGGGGCTGGCCCGGTTCTTCTGCTCCAAGCTTGACTTTCGGACAGGAGGCAGTGGAGGGGTCCCTTTGGGCCGAGCCAGGACACAATGCTTGGGCGATGCCACCTTCCTCTCCAGGGCTGCCTTGGAGGGCTGGGCGCCCAGTGCAGCGGTGATGCCATTGGTTTCTGCTGCGCAGTGGTAAAAGAGGCTGTCCAGCTCCTCCTGTCTGCTGGCTTTCTGGAAAGCCCTGGGAAGGCTGCTGGACTTCAGGTTCCTAGTGGGATGCACGGGGCTCTGGGCTGCCAAACTGGGCAGGGCCATCTCACAGCCATCCACGACCCTCCTGAAGTTGTCGCTCACAGGGGAGGCAGATACCTCACCACTGCTGCTGCTCAGCCTGTCCCCGGGGCTGGCCTTCCGGTCCAGTCTCTGCTCTGCTCTAGCCTCCGGCTTCGGGGAGCCTGTTGCAGTCTCACGCCTAATCCCTTCTTCATCGGAATAAGCATTCTCTTTTTTTACCTCTTCTTCTCGTTTTAGCCAGGGATCCTCAAATTTCATCTCTTTCTTTGCACTGGTTTCCTTGCTCTCTTGGACCTGTGCTGTTTTGGGGATTGAACTGATGGCCGCAACGGATGCCTCGGGCTCTGGGACGTTCCGGGGGCTCATGGCGATACAGGGGTAAACGGTGATGTTGGTCTTCATGGGAATGTACCCTTCGCAGCTGCTCAGGTTTGCAGTATTAGAGATGGCGACCATGGCTTTGCCCAGCGCGGATATCTTGCAGCCTTTGATGGGGGTTGCTTTGTTGAAAGAGCCTTCCCCCATTTCAGACAAGATGAGCAAATTGTCGGGGCCAGCCTTGGGCTTCTCTCGGCACACCACAGTGGTGTTCTGGATGCTGCTAACAAACTCTGAGGCCGGAGGGTCCGCCATCGCTTCCCCGTGCCCGAAGCACGTCTGGGCGATGAAGCTGTGGCACGACTGCTCGCCGTCGCTGCCCGTGCTCATCTCGCTCAGCCAGGAGCTGATAGAGGAGCGCCTGCTCCCAGCCTCCCGGCCCTTCTCGTCCAGGCTCAGCTTCGGGAGGGGCAAGAACTGTGTGATGCTGACCTCGGAGACAGGAGCCACGTTTGAGTAGCACTCCAGGTCCTCGCTGATGCTGCCTATAATGCTGACGGGCCGGGAGCCCGAGGCCAAGGCCTGCACGGAGCAGTCGCTGTTGAAGCTGATAATGCTGGTGGGGCGGCCACTGTCCAGGACCCCACTGATGGTCAGCTCCTCCACCAGCGTGAACACCAGCTCGTCCTCTCCATTCAGCTCCAGGGGCTGCTGCACAGTCACCATGGTGGTGCTCAGTATCTCCTTCTTGGCGTCTGGGGACGTGGCTGCCTGGGGCTCGTCCTCCACGGGGGTGTCAGGGAATCCTTCGCTTCCAGCAGACATGGATTTCTTCAAAACCTGGGGGCTCATTCCAACCGGGGGGGTACGGACCTCAGGCTGCAGGAGGGACTCGCTCGATACCATGCTGGCATCTTTGCTCAAGGGAGGCGGGGGGGCAGGAGAAGGCAGGACACCCTTCTGGGTATAGACCTTGCATCTCTGGGAAGGGGAGCTGGCGGGCTTGTACTCCGAGGTCTTGGACAGGCTGGCAATGCCCAGCCGGGGGGAGCCCATTGGCCTGGGCTTGCCTTCCACAAAGCCACAGGAGTTCAGGCTTTCTCGGCTGCTCTGGAGGGTGGGGCTCTGCACGAGCTGGGAGCTGTGCTGGCTGCTGCTGCTGCCCGGGATGCTCCTTGGCGAGGCAGGGCTGGGGCTGCCGGCAAGCGCTGCGGCAGGAACAGGCGAAGGATTCCTCTGCGGCTTGAAGGCCGGGGGGTCGGAGGCATCTCTGTCAGCCAGGTGGCCCTCTGAGCCATTATCTTCCTTGTCAGACTCACAGAGCAGGCTTGCCCCCACCGCGGCTTGGCTTAACGGGGGACACTTGCTTGCTGGCTCTGCCCCAAACTGGGTAGGCAGCTCTTCAAAAGGAAACTTACTGGGCTCTTCGCTGCCATCGATGCAATCCAGCCTCTCCTGCAGCTCGGCAAACGTGTTGCACTTCAAGCAGTCCCTTTCTGACTTGCCGGCTGCAGCCTCCGCAGCCTCTGTGGGCCGGCTGTCACCCCTGGTCTTCTGCAGAGCTGGCACAATAGGGACAAAGTCTGGGGGGCCCTCATTGTCGGTGAGTTCCTTGTCAGAGAGGGCCGTGCCATTTGGCCCGATGTAGATAACTGTGTCGCAGGACTGCTCACTGCTGGAGGAGTAGTCGGGGTCACTGGACAGGTGAGGGATCGGGAAATCCGAATCCACAGCAGCCCTGGCATGAAAGGGTCTCAGCTGTGTGGGCCTGCGCATTCGGCCTTCCTCACAGGAGCTCTCTCCTCCAGAGGAGCTTGATGTGTACTGTGGGCGAGAGAGGACAGTTACCGTGGGCAGCCCGTCCGAAACAGCCCTCCCAGGGCGTCTGACACTGCGGTGCGAGCAGCAGAGGCCCACGTCGCTGATGCAGGCTGCCCAGGCCTCGCTGGCCGCCCCTCCACATGGCCGCTACTCAGGGTGTGCTGACAGTGTGCACTGGGCCTCGTGGGAAGGATAGCCCCTCTGTGGCACAAAGGTGTGCATGAAAGGAGGTGACCAGTCTAAGCCCCATCTGATGTCCTAAGAGCTGGCACGGTCACCGGCTTAGCACACCCAAGCAGTTTGTGGGACTCTGTGCCACAGATCACTTGCTGGAAAGCCCTATTTTTGACAACCGCAGCAAAAAGATACCAAGAGGAGGGGAAACACTACACCTTACCAGTTGGCCCTTAACAGAGAGACCCCAATGTGACTATTTTCCCAAACATTCAGGTCACAACACTACTGTCCTGGCTTTGCCTCAGCCTAAGAAAATGAGTCTGGTGGTTTCTAGCAGACTCTTAGCATCATCCAGAAAACACTGAATTCACATGGCAAACCCAGAAGGCTGAAAGTGACGCCTGCAGATGCAGAGGAAGTAGGGTCACAGGAGTAAGAGGTTAACAGTCCTGTTTGGGGTCACCCAGATGAAGGACGCATTCTTGCTCTACACAGGACCAAGGCAGGAGAGAGATAAATAGAATATCTCCTGTTCCTTCAGCATTTTTCATCTTAAAGTAGCAAGCCGTTTGAACTACCTAGTGTGGACAAGTCAGGCCTGGTGGGGTCCCCGCTGGGTGACCAGGGAAGGCCCCACGGCAGAAAGAGAAGACGTTCCTCTCTGGAACTGGCCTGAGGGTTTCCCTGCCCCATGTCATGTCAAGCCACTCATTGGCAGCCACCCTCACCCGTGCCCTGGGCGCTTGGGAGTTAGATCTTTGGCTCTCGTTTCCTTCTGAGTCAGTGCTGGGGCAGGCACCGTCCGCCGCACCCTCCCGCAGCTCCTACCTTTGTTTTCTTTTTCTTCATCCTCAAGACTCTGGAGGCAATCTGGATGGTGGACAGGGTCTCCGCGTAGTTGCCGGCGGCGGCCGAGATGTGAGCGATCATGGTGGTGCGGCAGTTCACGTTCCCCAGGGACTCGCGCAGCAGCATGGTGAGCTTGCTCTCTCTGCCAAGCAAAGTGAATTAGAGCTGCATTAGTGGGCCATGCCTCACTCTGGCTGTCGACTAGGACTTCAGACCTCTCCATGGCTTTTGCATTGTGGGCAGTGTTTTTTCTTCTCCACCCTATCTTTTTTTAATGGCATACTAATTAACATCATTTTCTAGCACCGGGCTATTTGTAGTTGGCAGATGAACAAGTGCTTCTAACCCCAAGAATGGAATTCATGCAAAATACCTCCCTTGGCATTTCCGCCCTGGCTGTGTGGGGTACTCCTATGTGTCTGGATGCATGCATATGACATTGCACATAATGAGACCTGGGAATAGAAGTGAGAGGAAGGGATGAAGAGAAAATGGCTTTGTGACTAGGGATTCGGCATGCTGTCTGCACACAGTCCTCCTCTGTGAGTTTTCGCACACAAGCAATTCCTGCAACAAAAAGTAGTTTCCCAGACATGAACTTACTTGCACGTAAGACGTGTGTGTTTTTAATACATGCAGAGATTCTTTTGGCAAGGAGTAGCAACTACTTTATTGCCATGTCTCTAAATGGCCATATTTGCACACAATAGTAATGAGCAAAATGTACTCATATTCCTGAGTATCATAGAGGCCCAAGCACTTAATCAGCAACCGAATGTGGAACTTTCTAGAAAGGCTTCCTCTGAGGTGTGTGAGTGGTGAGAATGAAACCCAGGAATTTACTGATGGTGTTTCTAGGCTCTTTCAAAATTGACCTGGAGGAACAACTCATGTTTTTCCATTCCTATACTTGCCCCAACACTCTTCCTGCCTTCCTTTTAAAAGTTTTCTGCTTACATCATCATCAACCTATATGCATCCTCTCAATCGCTGCCAAATGTCACTCCATCTCTGGAGCCCTCCCTGATCCTGTGAGCTGAGCTCGCCTTTTTATTTCCCCTGCCCTGTGTTCATCTCTCTGAGTTGTGTTTATATACCAGGTAAGAGGTCTTTGTCCTCATGTCCATGTCCCCATCAGGTTGTTAGTCAGCCGCCCCCTGCAGAGCTCCCTGGAGAGAGACCTGCCAGCCTGGCAGACCCGGCAGGAGACGAGGGCTGCTGTCAGCAGAGATTAGAACTCGGAAAGGCAGAAGCCTTTTCACACGTGACCTACATTGGGCCTTTGAGGGGCAAAGACTATGGAGTAAGAGCAATCGTTTCCCTTGCCATCTGGGACCAATTAAGGTGCCGTTTCAGGGACACCAGGCTCACTGTGTCTCAGATCTGGGTTCATTTAAAAATATATCAGGGTTTTCCTTCAAGCAAAATAATCAGTGATAAAAGTGGTAGAAGGAGAGCCTCGTGGATTGAATGTTTGCATCGTTCCCAAATGTACACGCTGAAATCCTAACCCACAGTGTGATGTTACTTAGGGGCAGGGTCTTTGGTAGGTGATCAGGTCATGAGGAGAAGGCTTCTAAGAGTGAGTCCTCTCTCCCCTGTGCCATGTAAGAATCAAGAGAAGATGACAGTGAACCAGAAAGTAGGTTCTCCGCAGACACCAAATCTGCTGGCACCTTAATCTTAAACTCCAACCTCCAGAACCATGAGAAATAAATTTCTATTGTTTAGCCACCCGGACTATGGTATTTTTGTTATAGCAGCCTCAACTACTAAGACAGAAAGGCAAGCGGATGTGGAGAAGGAGCCAGGCCTGGTTATAAACACTTAACTCCCTTCAAATTGTATCTAGCAAGAGGGTCCAGGCACCACTAGAGGTGACGAGCAGATATGGGAGTCAGGTCCCGTTCCTGGCAGACACTTTTTTCTTTTAAAGCTTTATTTTATTTATTTATGCATACAAAAACTGGGGTGGAGGCCAGAGGGGAGAGGATTCACTAGAGACAGAGAAGGGAACAGAACAGGCGGATCTACTGAAATACACTGCTGAGGGGAGCAGCGGGTGAGACAGGAGATGTCTGCTACACCATGTGGGTCAGCTCCCTGGTTGGGGATCAAACTCATGCTGAATTGGCTGGTGATAGCTTGATAGTGCTGAGAATTTAACCCCTGCTCCACCAAGGAGGACCTAACAGACACTCTTAATGGAGACGCTGTGCATGGATGAGCCCAGAACTTTGTTTTGACATGAGAAGGGGAAAATAGATTCCAGTAGAGTTAAATGATCACAGTGTCAACTATTACTCATGGCAGTTATGTTCTATTAAGTCTTCGCAAATACTGAATTAGTGAATATGGAGCCATTGTTCCTAGGGAAATACAGGATGAGGTTCAAAGGGCCTCTGGTCAAAATACTCTGTCAATTGATGAATAAAGACACATTTTTTACTATTTATACTTCTCACAAATGATGGATCACATGCACTACTTCTTGATAATAAAACACCCCCTGAGAAGAGCTTCCCATTTCCCTGACCCTGGGTAACATGACCACACATTTCTTTGGCTTTGAGCCTCACAACAGTGCTGTTTACTACATGGGGGGGTTGTTTTTCATCAACCTTTATCTTGTGAATAAACGAATATGGTCACTTTTCCATATTCTCATCTTATCAGATCTTCTCTCTCAAGAGTAGCCTGATGTAGGTCAATTAATTTTTTCTTCCTTTTCCCATATATCCACATTTTAATTCATGAACACTGAACATGCCAACAGAATGATAACAAGCCTGAATACAGGTTATACAACACTCGTTTTCTCTGTAAGGCACATTAGGCTTTTACACTGAGAAAAACCAGACAGCACACACATGGACATTTTAAACAGAGGAAACACCAACAAAAGCACACAAATGCGGCCCCAAATCAACTGTAAACAGGACCGCTGTTTACAGAAGAGTAAAATAAGAGGCAGGGCACGACTGCCTGACTGCCTGGTTGACCTCAGCTGGGAATGTGTGCACTGAGCAGTTGCAAGTCTTTGATATTGCGCATGTCTGCAAATGAAGGCTCATGAGCCCCTAATATTGCTTTTGGGGGTTACAAGTAAATTTTAGCAAGTAGGCAAATTTACAAATATGGGATCTGTGAATGAGGATAGGCTCTTAAGTTCCCAATATGCCGTGCTAATCAGTTGCATTCTGCTGAAGACACATCTGACTTATTTTTCCCTGTGATCCTGTAAAGGTCCTCAAGAAAAGATACACAGACAGAAAACACACACATAATATTCTTACAACAGACTGTTTTACACTATGTATTCCCATATGATTTCCCATTCTTGAGTCAATCACAGGACACATTTTTTTAAAGTCCACATTGTAGGGCATGTGTGTTGCTTGGCAACGAGCATTTTAGCTCTCCTTATGGAAACCCAGTAAAATTTCCTGCAAAACTCCTTCACATGGGCTTTGCTATATTCTAAAACATTTCTTTGTGGGGGTGAGGAATGGAGACTAAAAATCCTTGTTTTTTCAACCCTATGATGATCCTTTAACCTGCAAGAAAGACAATGAAGTTAGAGAGGAAAGGTGACAAGCTTTATGGCTCACTCAGTAGCTTTGCTAGGAAGAAAAACAGTTCAGAAGACTCTCTATTGGGAGGGTCAGCCCAAACTCTGTACCTTGGCATCAAGACTGAGGGAAGAGGAAGAACACAGGTGCAGAGCTGTGGGCCAGCTGAGCCTAATGCCAGGATGAAGATCAGTCCTAGGGTTTGGGTGCCCTGTGGGAGGCACAGGTTGGGCAGGAGCAGGAGGGGACTGGCAATGGGACAGCGCTGACTGGGGCAGGGAAGCAGCAAGCCACTTTCAAGTAGCCATGACTTATGCACACATATCTGGCCTCCCTCCCACTCCAACAGCACACATCTTTTAAAAAGATTTTGAGAAAGATGCCTTGCTTCTATACATAAGTCAACTTTTTAAACTGACATAGCAAGAGGACACAAAAAGTACAGGATAATGAAAAAATTTTAGTTGATAACAATTTTAAAAGAACATGAAAATGCATGTCATACTTGAGGGCAGGAATTGATGAACTAGAGTTTACAGGCCAAATCTGGACCACTGCCTGTTTTTACAAATAAAGTTTTATTGGAACATAGTCACAACTATTTTATAACATATTATCTCTGGCTTCTTTTGCACCATGACTGCGGAATCGAGTAGTTGCAGTGGAGCCCATATGACACAATAGATGCACATATTTACTACCCGATCCTTTGCAGAAGTTTTTGACTGTGCTCTAGAGTAATGATATAATTTGGTCTCATCCCAGACACAGTGCCAAAAAGTCACCAACCAGAACATGAAAATGTGTCTTTATTTCCTTACTATTTAATAATCTTTCCGTTTTGATAATTATCTTTCTTTTAATTTATGTTTCACAGAGGGTGAGCTAATGTCAGGACCATGGAAACAGGCAGAGGAACAAAAGTTAGGTGGTGGAATGAACTAGAGCGCCAGGTCACAGCTATTGGCTACTGTCCAATTCACCTCCTATTCAGATAGATACAGAGCCCCTCCTGTCCTTCCAAGCAGCTGTGAGGCCACGCCCACTCATTAACTCATTAGTGTCCACTGCTGTTCATTCCAGAAACCTCTCATGATCTCAGTGCAGGTGCTGAGAAGCTGCACGAAGAGGGACCAGAATGAACTCAAGCAACCTGAGAAACTGAGAGAGAGAGAGAGAGAGAGAGAGAGAGAGAGAGAGAGAGAGAGAGAAATACACCCGCATTATGATAGCATTTGTAAAGCTAACTACAGAAGAACAAATCTTAAACAGCATGTATAAGGAAAGAACCTTTGAGAATGGTGGACATCCCCATGGCCACAGAGAACACCAAGACCTGCACAGTCATGACTCAGCTCTGTCTCCTCGCTGGGACTCTCCCCTATGGCAGAAATCCAAGGAAGTACAAAGAATCTCTTATTTGCTTAAGATCCCGCTAGTGCCCAACAAAACTATAAACTGCTTTCTAAAATAGGCAGTCTGGAATCTATAGCTCATTATTTGCTGGGATAGGGCCCTGATATAGGGCCACTGATGAAATAGTTGTCCAAAGTCACACTGATTGGCCCAGTGATTTCACAGAAAAGGCCAATCTTTCATCAGTAGTGTTAAATGTACTTCTTGTTCACAGAAGAGCGAAGAACTCTGGAGGAAGGAAGTAGGCACCTGCTGACTGTGTTCTTCTCAAGGAGAAAAATGTGGTGAGCACAAATCAGCAAACTGGGACAGCCCTTCCAGGTCCTGTTTCTTGTGAAGATAGAACTGTAAATGTCTACTTACAACAGACAGGGGGCGCTGTAAAAATGTGTCTCCAATACAAACACAGTGATGGCACAGACTAAAGGAAGATAAGGTGGCGCCCCTTCACTGATGTCAATTCTTAATAAGACATTGAAAGAAAGGGGTTAGTTAAACCAGAAAACTAATTAAGCTCCAGAGCAATTTGCAAGAGAATGATACCCATGTGTAGCAAGCACTGAAGCAGACATATATCACTTATAAATCATAAACACACACTCATATGTACGTGTAAGCCCCCACCCCAGCACACACACAGGCATGCTCTTTTTTGGAAAAGAAAGAGCATGCCTTTTTCTTTCTTTCTTTTCCTTTTTAAGTCATTCACCATTGGTGTTCAAAAAGGAAACCGCACACATTATATTCTTATAGTGTCAGATACTCAGATCAAGGTAACAACTAATATTTAAATGCCATGATAACATTTGTTTCCTTCACCTTCTTAAAGGTAAGAACCCGGAATTACACTGCATTCTAGTGATTATCCCATTTTCTACCCAGACTGCCAGAATGTGTTGTATAGCCCCAAACAGTTGGAGACGCTGGATGAGAGTCGCCAGGTGTCAAGCTGGCTCCAGAATTTCTGATCTTCCAATCCTGTGTCCCCAACACCAAGTCCCTGCACAACCTACCCACTGACCTCCGAAAGGAGAGGGGAAAGTGAAAAGGAAAAAGAATTGAAAGAAGAAAGTTAAGAGGTAGGATAAAATCATAAACTTTCACAATTTTTGGCTAATCAAATGGTACTCAACGTTTGCTCCCCCACGGACCCTGCTTCCTACCTAATCATAGCCTATTGGTCTGTAAGCATCAGTTTCTGTTGTCAACTTAAGGGCCATCAGTAGCCTCTGGAGGTCGAGCCAAGATATTAGGAGCCTAAGACCCTAGAGTCTACTACCCAATGTCCCTGCTAAAGGGGCAACAGAGTTCGCTTCCTTGCCTCTGATTAGAGAGGGGCACAGAGGACAGGTTGAGTCATCAGCCCCACGGAGTGAGGGCAGGGCTTAGGTCTCTGTCTTCTAGGTCTCAAACAAGTATCTTTATTTGTGATACTGTTGAGTTGTGATGGATTGAAACACATGTATCCATAGAGGAAATATCACTTCCTTAGAGTTTATTTATTTTGAAGAACTTGATGATCCCCTATTCATGATTGTGCTTCATGGACAGTCATACTCTTGGGAGTAGACGTCACATGCCTACCTTCTGGGGAAGCCATCTGCTTTGTAGGAGTGACCTTTTCTCAGGAATGTTTCCGCCAAGGATGCCAACATGTTAAGGCATGAATTATCTGGTTACTGGCACTAGAGAAGTATCAAAGCTTGGTATAGACCAAACTATTCTATTTTTTGAAAATTGCATTTTCAAAGGAGTTACATAAAATGGAAGTGCTTGCTGCCCAGTTTCATATATTATTCCATTTGTACTGCAAATGACATGAGCAGGTCTCTTTAGTGGAATGTTGGGAAGGATAGTGTGTTACATTGGTAATCTTGAGAGAGAGGTCCTCCAATGAAAGTAACTCTGGATTTTATAATAAAACATTGGCAAAATTGATTCCTTATGTTAGAGGTACCTTTGCAAAATTGGGGTTTAGCAGGGTAGTATATGAGTTCTATCATCAGGAGAGAGCTTAGAAGAGGAAGCTGCAGAGAACCCCCTACTCCAGCTGAAGGACCAGACTTTTTTTTTCTTTTAAAGATTTATTTATTTACACACACAAGCTGGGGTACAGGCCAGAGGCATGGGGCGGCGAGAGGGTTCACCAGAGACAGAGTGGGGAGCAGAACAGGCAGATCAGAAGTACACTGCTGAGGGGAGCAGCAGGCGAGGCAGGAGAGGTCTGCCGCACCATGTGGGACTCCCCCAGGCTGGGCGTCGAACTAGCATCGCGCGCTGCAGACAGCTCCACAGCGCAGCGCTCAACCGCTGTACCACCAGGGAGGCCCTGAAGGACCAGACTTTGTGATCCAACCAATTTACCACCTGGAATGAGGTTGTGCCTGGCTTAACCTGAGACCACCTGTTGGAAGTGGTCCCAAATCTTTAACCACTAAGAATGCTTAAAGTTAATCTAATTATTCCCTCATAGAGCTCTTACATTAAACACTGTAGACCCCTGAGGTGCAATGAGCACCATTTTGGGATGTCTGGGATGCAAGCTAATGCACGGAAGAGATGTGTTCTTCCCTATACCTTCCTGGTGATCTAAGGTTGGCATTGTGGTGCTCTAGAGCTTTGGTGGCAGTTCTTAGTGAGAGACAGGAGAGAAGTGATGGTGCCCAGCGTGGCGTAGGTGAAGCAGTAGCTTCCCCCAGCAGGATTTAGAACATGATGAGCAGTTCTAAGAGCTTCTGTTTGGACACTGCTAAGTGTCTGAGTGGACAGACAGCGTACACCAGGCAGAGGTTCTGCATTATCTGCATGGTTTGCTGGCCAATGAAGTGGAGTTATGGCTGCACACACACAAAGATGAAGTCTAAGGAAATTTGGGCTCCATGAATCCATGTGACCCTGAATATCAGTTTTCTGTTTATCTGACTAAGATAAAATTCACATTAATTCAGTCTACTTCATGAGAAATGACAACGTACACTGTGAATAGCCCCAATAGAATATTTTGAGAGAAGTATACGATGTGTCTTGAATTTATAGCTGGCAGAAGGTTTCAAGTGAAAGTCCTAACCAATCTACTTCATTCTCATTTGTGATGACTAAAGTGGTTATAAAACATGGGCTCACATATATAAATGAATTGTCCCACGAACATATTTTTTACATTACTCACTTGCTTAACAACTCATTCTTCCAGACCAAGAGCAAGGGAAAACACTGCAGCCTTTTGTTGGACATGCAGAATTAGCAGAATCTGAGCTACTCCAGATAGCCTAGATCTAAGTCCTGTTTAAGAAAATGTACATTCATTCTGAGGCTGTAGCACTCAGTTGTGACACAAGGAAATTTGAAAGTAACCCATACAACAAGAATCACAATATTGAAGGTCCACTGATTCCAGATTGCAAGATTGAAGAATATTTTTAGAACCACAGAGAACAAGAGTAGAGAAGATCCTTAGGAGTCATTGCATTTCCTACTGAAAGGACTGCACTGCAGCAGGTGATCTGCTTTCTGCCAGAATATTTTTATTTTTTAAAATATATTTTATTATTATTATCATTTTAAATCTTTTGCATAGAAGAACTAGGGTGTAGGCCAGAGGTGCAGGGGGGGGAGAGGATTCACCAAAGATATGTGATGAGCATAACAGGAGGATTTACTAAAATACACTGCTTAGGGGAGCACAGGGCGAGACAGGAGAGGTCTGCTGAGCCATATGTGGGTTAGCTCCCTGGCCGGGGATTGAACTCAGGCCGTAGAGGAGATAGTGCTGAGACTTAGGTCCCTAGGTCATCAGGGAGGGCCCCAGAATATTTTTAATGACTGAGATCGTACCATCTCCCAGGGCAGCCCATGTAATATTTTTTAATATCTTTGATTATCACAAAGTTATTTCTTACTTGAACTTAAAACTTCCATATACTTCTAATCCATGGGTATTTGCTTTTTTTTCTACGGGCACACAGAATAGTAATAAACTTTTTACTCACACTGTTATAAGGCATTTATCATATCCTCCTTAAGTTTCTCTGGCTTTGGAATATTCCATGTTTCTTCCATGGCTCTTCAAATATTTAGTTGACTATCCAAGCTCATACAAGCTTGTACCTGTATCACACAATTCAACACTTCCTTTTCTGTTCAAGTTGTCTCGACTCTTGTGTAGTAAAGGATATGGCCTTGCCCGAAGACATGTATCGTTTGCCCTAAACTTCTGGGAGGTGATCTATGTCATACCTTAGGAGTGTCTTGGCTTAGAATGGGGACTAGCTACAACTCATTTTAGAGCCACACCTGATAGTCCTATGGTGCGGTCTGGCTATGCCAGAAAGATCAACGTTATGATTTTGGGCAGGGACTTCGGGTCATGCAGTATCTGTCAACCTGTCAATTATAGCCACATAATGAAGCCCCAATAAAACTTTACATGTGAGCTTTCTGTTTAGCAATACTCTGCATATTGTCACACAGTGATGCCTGGAAAGTCACACATGACTCCGCAAGAAAGGACGATGGAGCCGTGAGTACTATCATCAAGTCTGTGTGTTCTTCTAGTGGGTTACCAAAACCAGACTGGTACTGGGAATACGCCAAACCTGCAGCTGGTATCAGAAGTGAGAGTGGTCTTGTGTGGACTCTTTCCTCTAACTTGGTAGTTGGGCCCTAAATCCCTGAAGTTGGTGTCAAAAATCTAGAGCAGATTTGGCAGTCCAGGGACTAGACCAGAGACCTTGCAATTTGACTAATTCTCAGTGCTAGTCTAAGAAACTTGAGGACAGGAGCTATGTTTTTATTTGATCTTTCTTTTAATGTTGAACTTCCTTTACAATAACTTGAACAATACTTATGAATTATTAGCTCTAGGACAGAAGAGAAAAGATCATATATTTACTCTTAGTTTACTATATTTATTTTTACTTTGATTCAGGAGTTAGGAATGTCATCACTTTAATAACTAACAGAAAGAACCCCCCCCCAAAAAAAAAAAAACAGTTAAAAAGACAAATTAGTGGACCTAACAGACAAATAGAAAATAATAGGTCCATATGTTTTCCCTGAATTAACAGACTGCCAAATTTTTATACATTAATAAAGTTTAAGATGGCATAGAGAAGTGCTTAATGATTCAATAACGAGACTCTCTGCACTCAGTGGACATGCAGACATGTGCAAACAAACACACTTGCTATTTAATTTACATGTAGGACCAGAATAAGAGTAATGATGTTTATATCATTACTGCAAGTTAGGATACAAATACTATTTTGACATTTTCCACAACATCCAAAGTTACACTTCCTTTATAAAACTGATGTGGTCCAGGTTTTTAATCATTAAATAGTGATGCTTTCCAATAGACATTTCTCTAGCCCTGCCTATTTTTATGGAAACTTTGCAGTGTTTTATAACAGTTTTACTGGGATAGGGATGAGGAAACATTTCAATTACTTTGCATTATAACCATTACACATCTTTTGAGTGAAGACGAGGTCATTGTGATGTTTAGAAGTTTTCATCCTTCAACTTTAAATCAACCTTGGGTTTAGAAGCATGCATTAATTCCAATGTGAGAGATGTCTGCAGTAATCCAAAAGGGAGTTAGGCATGATGGGAGATAGAGATGAAATCAAGAGTCCCCTGTCATGGTAACCCAAAATCTCCTGCCTGATTTCTGCTCATCCAGTCCTCCATGGATTTTAAAAGAATTCTCAAGAAGAAAAAAAATGAAGGTAGCAAATGGAATTCTTGATACAATAAATTCCTACTCTTCCCTAATGTCTCCTCTCAAACCTTTCCACTCCTTCCTGCTGCACCAGCCTTATGTTTCCTTAGTGATAAACTTACATTTTAAGAACATTCTTATGCTTTCCCATGAGTTTTTATGAAGCTTGGGTTTGTTATGACATTTTGATGATGCCTCTTTCTGTAGCTCAGTCTGTGATCGCCCTTTGGGGTTGACATTAGAATTGTATAGAATCTGGGCTTTGAAAATCTGAAAATATATTTAGAGTTCTTTCAAAAGAAATCTGTTTACAAAAAAAAAATAAGGTAAGGAAACATCTGTCAGGGTTTCCTCTACTTTTTCACCTACAGTTTCTCTAAGGAAAATCCTAAGATGACAGAGCAATGTAGGTACTGGGTGAATGACGGAGCTTTTATTTTTCAGCTCTGAAAACTCAGGTGAGTCCCTCTCCTGCCACTCGCCTCAGAAAGGTTAAAAAAGAGGTTAACAGCATCAGACAATGGATGTAGGCCAGGTGAAAATCGTGACTATTTCTAGTCTCTAGATTCAATTTAGCCAACTCTGTGTTTTCTCTTTATTAAAACAAACAGAAAATGAAAAACAGTGAGCCCTGAGTGGCCCTTTCATTTGCATTCACTAGACTCTGTGTTCTGATCTTATACACACAGAAGCAAGGAAATCTAATCTCTCTACCCAATCACACTGTGTGTCAGCAGGCACCCTCATGTGTCTTCCCAGGCGGATGACATAAGCTGGGTCCATATTCAAGGCCAAGGTGGAGTTTCTCACTCTGTCGGGAAGGTTGGATTGGAAGGATGGATTAGGTGATTAAATGTGTCCCTTCCTGTGATTTCAAGCTCACATCTTTTCCTGGGCAGTGGCTTTTTATTTTGAAGTCAGCAGCAAGGCGCTTAAAACAGGATCCTGACTGTCAAGGTCAGGAAGAGTCATATGTGCCCTCTCCTTCCACCTCTCAGCCCTAATGCTCTTTCCACGACTCAGCAGAGGAAAGTTGTTCCAGGAGGAAGGGCGAAGCATCACTGCCACAATTTGCAAGATTCCCTGGGCCGGGGGCCCGTGGGCTGCAGGCCAGCATAACTGTGGTTCCCATCCTTTCGTTACTTTGCTGACTGACATTTGGAAGGGCTCCTCCTTGTCAGATATCAGGTGACAATGAAGGTGACTGGGTGGCTTTGGATACAGAGCTGGGTAGCCCAGAGAGGAGGAAGGAGGCTGCAGAACACCCGAGATGCCTCCCTGAGCCGCGGCCTTTAGTCACACCACTCCACTCACAGCTCCTTGAACAAGTTGGACATTTTTGGCCCCACTTGCATCTGTGTTCACCCCAGATTTTCAGCCCAAAATGCTCTTTCCTTTAATCTCTGTGGATATTGTCCTGTGTTTAGTTTTGGAAATTGCCTACCTTTCCTTCTCTTCTTTTCTAATGTGGTAGTATATACATAACATATCATGTCCTATTTTAACTATTTTCTGTGTATGGTTCAGCCGAATAATATTTCACTGGGATGTCTATATTACATTTTGTTTTCCAGTCATTTATTGATGGACACTTGTTCTGCCTGTTGGCTACTGTGAAGAATGCGACTAAGAACATTAGTTTGCAAGGATTATTTCAAGCCACTACTTTCCATTCTTTAAATAAGCACCTAAGAGTAGAATTGCTGAATCACATGGTAATTCAGAGTTTAATTTTTTGAGGAATTGCTAAACTGTTTCACCAGCAGCTACACCATTGTCCATTCTCATCAGCACTGTAAAGAGTTCCAATTTCTGCACATTCCTGCCAATACTTATTTTGTTTTTTTTTTCCTAATGGTTTTGAAATGCTATCTTATTGTGATTTTAAAGACTAAAGATATTGAGAATCTTCTCATATCCATACTGGTTACTTGTACTTCTTGGAGAGATGTTCATTCGAGTCTTTTGTTCATTTTGAATTGAAAATTTTTATTGTTTTTGCTGAATTACAGGAATTCTTTATATATTCTGGATATTAAACCTATGTTAGATATATGAATTGCAAATGTTTTCTCTCATTCTCTAGGTTGTTTTCCAATCTGTTGATGATGTCCTTTGATGTATAAGAGTACCATTTCACTTTCTGGTAACTAATGTTTTTGAGCATTGTAGCAAAGCCTTTCAATATCTGATGATTTTCCTGTGAAAAGCCTGCCAATAAGAGTGACCAAAGTTTGCTGATGCTATTTTGTGTTGAGGATAGTTGTGCAATATGGTTCTTGTTATTTGCAAACCACTAACCAGTCACCAGCTGGGTAAAACTTGAAAGACTATTGTTCAGCACATGTGTCTTAGACTGCCTAGGGATAAACTTCTTTTGAAATAAAGTTTAACCAACTTTAAGGAGGGTGATGAGGACAACTTTGTTAGAATGCCTTCTGGGTATCTTGTGTGGTTTAAGGAAACATGATTCCAGAGACTTCACAAAATGTACCAATTGGACTGGCTCTTGGCACAAAGATCAGTACTTAGTAATTGAAAGGAATTAAAAGGAAATTAAGTTTAAAAATGGTTTCCATTACTGGTATAAGTCTGATAAAATATGTTATTCAGAGGCCACAAGTCATACATTTAATAACTAAAGAGAGAGTCCATGAAACTTTATGGAGAGTGACATGAAGGAATTATACATTTTTTGAAAAAGTATTAAGAAAGACTAAAGTTTTCCAGTGATATTTATTTTATTTGTTTTTAGGGCGAATAAGTTCAGTCACAAATAGCTATTCATTGCTTCCTTGGGATAAATGTGATTTGAGTTGTCTAGTTCCTATTATCCTTGCAAGATCCTTAACTGGGCAGATTCTCAAAGTCCTGTCAGTGACAAGAAACTTGTAAATTATGAATGAATCACATACTCTTATGCCACTTCTTTGGTGCCCCTGACCCCCCTTTTTTAAATTTCAAATCATCTCAGTGATTTTCCATAGTGCTGTAAAAGGCTCTCTATGGGTTAGATAAATGGTCCAAGTACCACTAACGATGTCTGATTCTTGCAGAACTGCATAACATGGGCAAATATCAGATCTTTTCTACTTATACACACTATCTAGCATAGCATTGCCTTTCTATAACTATTTAAGTAAATATCTAATGGGTACATGTGCATCAAAAGAAGTCTCCCCTAAGCTTCCCAACTCCATAATTTAAAAAGACATTACATTTTCCCCCTCATTGGAGCCATTGTCAGAATAAAATCAAGGCAGATGCCACTGCCTTGGGCTCTATCGGGTAACAAGAACAAGATTCATGGTATCTCCTACATAACATAACGGCAGAGGAACAAAGCATTCTAGAGGACATGCTGTGGCTATCAGGCATGCTTCGTTCACAGTCTTCATGTTGGGCAAAGAGTATGCTCTGAATAAACCCTGCCCACTAATGTTTTATGGAATCCAGCATTAGCTCCATGTCACAGAGATCCCAGGTGCCTAGGAATACAACTCCCTTTATGCCATGATCTACCATAACCCTTGACTTCTTGATGGGGATTACTGGGAAGGAAGGGAGAGTTAAGCAGCCATGCTTAATAGAAAAGGGAGGGCATGTGGGCTGCAGGGGACTTGATTTTGTCTACCTTGAGCGTGTACATGGGTCCCAGCTTCAGCAGCATTATGGGTAGGATGTATTGACCACTTAATGTCTATCTCTGTGTGTCCCTCTTTTCATTTCCCTTGTAGACAAACCTCTTATTAACCTTTCTGTGTGTGCCTGCCCTGGGGTCTTGTTCTGAATTATATTTTTAAGCATGCAGGGAAGGACTTAAACCCAGGCCATCCCATTTCCCTTTGGGGTTGCCCTGTGACACAAAGACAAATCACAGGAGTAACATTTACAACAAAGTTACAGTCAGGGCCACTCTTGAGAAATATGTATTATAATGTTTCCCAAAGCGGAACAGTCAAAATCGCCAATGTGCCTTGACTCAACATGAGGTCATGCTCTGATCAAGTCAGGTCAGGTTAATCTGTAAACTGAGTCTGTGCTTCAACCCAGGACTCTCCAGAGATTGTTACTATGCCAGGAAGGTCTCTGAACAAAAGCATTTTGGTCTCAATAGGGTGTTTTGGTTAAAAGGGTTGATAAAGTCAGTCTGTAGAGTCTAGCTCAATACCTTTACATGTAGAAAAGATGTTTCAAACAAGGGGGGGCATCTCTTCTTACAGTGCTGTCTCAGCAGTGGAAGTTCTCCCTACATGGTAGGTTTGGGAGAGTCTTATTACAAAGCCTTAAAGTGTTTCATCTTCATTCCTTTGCACAAATGCACAGAAAGTCTTACTCAAACAAATATGCTACTTGGGGGCAGTTCATCTAATAAGCATGTCTTAAGAACCTAGGAGACAGAAAAGCCCTCTGCTACCCCTAAAATTACAAACACAAATGAGATATGACCCCTCCCTTTGGGGATTTAATAAGGCTGACTATATAGAACCCAGTCTGCCAGGAACTATGGCTGGCCTAATTAAACTCTTCTATGTTTTGTCTATTATTTTGCATCCCATCTGACTTATTTTGTCCTGGATTTTTCATTTTTTTTTTTAAACAAAGTATTTCTAAGACTTTTTTTTAAAAATAAGATGGGTAGAGAGGAGCAGATATTCATGTTCTATTTCCATGGTTTCATCAAGTAACATGCAGTGAATTGAGCTCACATTTTTACGGCAGAATATTCCTACTAGCAGAGAAACTTGTGCTGAATGCATTTGGTTATTATACACACATGATTTGTAATTGTGCTCAGACTCAGTTCTGTTTCTACCCAGAGAAAGACAAGTTGTAGTTGTCAAAATTTGAAAAATTTACATAATCAGTTTACAACAACCTTATGATGAAACTTATGTGGAATGAAAAACTATTTCATCAGGGAGTGTGCAGTTCTCTTTGCTGCCTGTCATCAGTTAGATTTGAGCAATGTTTGAGACTTTCAAGAACTAGCTTAAATGACATGAAAATGCTGACATAAGATAGTTTTTTAAAGCCTACTTTATGAATCTACATAAATGTCCTACAACAACATAGTGGTATTTAGGAACAGTTTTAAATTTTGATTGTATTTTCTTCAAAATAAGTGGTAAGTCCATAGTCAAATGTTCAAAAAACCTCAGTCTCTAAAGCTTGTAATGAACTTTTCTTATCAAATAAAATACAGCTTGTGAAGGAGGAAATATATTCCTGAAAAAGCAAGAAAATATCTAAATAAACATTAGACGACGAGAGCTCAAATAGTATAAAAGATTAAAATTTTGAACTCTGCAGTTGTATTCTGGAAATTGACTCGGGGGAAGATCTTTTGAAATTGTAGCACACAGCATTCTTATTGAATTGAGAAATGTACTCCATTGAAATGATCTTGTAGTTGGTTGTAGGGCACATAAAGTCTTAATGATTTTCAACCAACTTGTGATAGTTTACCAAGAAAAATATAATTTATAGTGATCAAAATGTACAAATAGTTTTATATGTTAAATACATAGCATATAAATAGATAACTTATATGCATACACATATAAACATATAGGCAGACTGTTAGAGTAAATGAAGGAGAAAAATGCTGTGGCTATAAGCTACTATCAGAAAAAATACAATTATAACAAAAATAATATTAGTGAAGATGCTTAAAGTACACAAAGATATATGAAGAGTAATTATTCTGCTTATTTATTTTAATGTTCAGGTAAACATATAAAGAAATTTTATTTTTCTTATCTTGGTGAACATGGATTTTTTAAAAAGGTATGTCTGCTAATATAAGTGGATTTGTCAGAAAATATTTCTGAAAATTAATAATATTAATTACCGCTACTTTTAATCTCATAAGGATCCCAGTTTTGATAGCAAATTATATGGTTTCCTTGTATGTACTTTTGAACAGGAAGAGATGTGTCCTATAATTAAGGATCGGAGAGAAAAATACAGAAAGTAGCAAAAAAGAAATATTGCTTGCAGGTACTTAAAAATATCTTCTCTTACTAGTACAATCAAACTTTGTGAATGAGATATTATTACAAATCTCAATAAATACATTGCTGAACGTCTAAGTAAGACGTTTTCAGGCCCAAAAGTAAGGATGTTGGGAACTCAAAAGAAGTGAACAGACCACTGAAAATATTTGCCAAATAGCTCAGTTTTACATGGTCTTCAAATGTATGGAAAGCAAGAAAAGCTCAAAGTCACTAATGAGAATTTTGACAGAAAACCCCCCCTCTGCAGCCACTCCCCACTTCAGGTATACAGAGCATGGCTGTCTGAAAATATGGCACCAAGTGGAGAAGTAAGAATTTGGAAACACAGGCTGGATTAATGCAGGTTTGCATTTTTAATTCTCCATGTCTGTGTGGTCCAAAATATTTCAAGCTGAGAATATAATTTAGAGTATCCTCAACTGATAGTGATTCCAGACATCAAGGAGAAGTAAAAACAAATGCTAAAGTAAATGATCTTTATCCCAGGTCTCAAAGAATTCTCACAAATAAAATGCCAATGAGAATGAATAGCCCCTGGGGGAAAAATAAACACAAAGAAACAAGGCACCATGAGAAAGATCCAGCAGAAACAACAGATGGCAGGATGAGATATTCAAACACAGATTACAAACAAACAAACAGTTGATGAACATTTTGAAGGAAATTAAGATGTTTAAAGAAATAAAATGAATTTTGAAAAGTAGCAGGAGTGAGCAATTTCTGCTTCTGGTCATGTTGGAAAAACAGGAACTGGATTTATCCTCTAGCCTTAAACAACTAGAAGAGCAAACAAAATGTTAAGAAAAAAATGGGTTTTGTGGAGCAGACAGCAGATAGCAGAAAGTAAGCTTTGAGATCTAGGAAACAAATGAAGAGAGCTCTGTGTGTGTCCCAGCTCACTGTGAAGACAGGGCTTCCTGGCCACACACAAGAGGGGCTCTTTCACTGGCAGTCAATTGCCTTGCTGAGATGAAGAGACATCATTTACAACAAGGAAGGCCCACACAGGTGATGGAGGCTAAGTGTAGAAAATGTGGGGAATATCCGCCCGTGCCTGTGCAGGTGTTTCTCTTCACTGACCTCCCTTTGCAAAGCAGCAGGGGCACTTCTCCTCAAGGCCACCCCCGCCCGCCTGTGACTACACAGGCCTCTCTTTTAACAAGCCTGTTCCTTTGCGGGGTGGAGGGGCAGCTCTTTCTGCCTGCTTGTATCTATGCAAGTGTTCTTTTCTCTATCTTTTTATAATAAACGTTTCCTCTTGGATATAATGAAACTTCTCTGCCTTGTGGAGAAACTTGCTGCTGAAAGGGGAGTTCTGAGGAAACTTTTCTCAGAGGGAACCCATCTCTCCAACCCTGACATCAGAGGTATTTGCAGAGCAAAAGAGGAGAGAGAAAAAGAGAGAAGATGAGAAAGAGGGAGAGGGTGAGGGATTGGGGGTGGGAGAAGGAGAGGAAAAGGGAGAGGCAGAGACTGCCATGGAATTGCAACTAGGAATAATTTGTGTTCAAACTGACAGTGAAAGAACTGTTAATACAGAGGGCACTGGACAGATTCCTCGGAAGGGGCTAATAGTAGTGGTAGTAGAATACTCTAAAAATGTGGTCAAATTAGACCGATGCCTGTTGGAACAAAGCTTAGAAGCAGCCTCAAAGGAGCAAACTAATTCCAAATAATTTGTGGAAATCAGTAAATATTTCTAAATAAATCATGGATTAAAAAATAATTATTATGAAAAATAGAAACTATTTTGAAGTAATGATAGTGACAATAATCACTGTCATTAAAAATTGAGGATACAGGGCCTCCCTGGTGGCGCAACAGTTGAGCGCTGCGCTGCGGAGCTGTCGGCAGCTCGCAATGCAAGTTTGACACTGAGCGGGGGAGAACCCTACATGGTGCGGCAGACCTCTCCTGCCTCGCCCGCTGCTCCCCTCAGGAGTGTATTTCTGATCTGCCTGTTCTGCTCCCCGCTCTGTCTCTGGTGAACCCTCTCGCTGCCCCATGCCTCTGGCCTGTACCCCAGCTTGTATGTATAAATAAATAAATCTTTAAAAAAAAAATTGAGGATACCGACACAGCAGTACTCAGTAAATAATGTACAGAATTAAGTGCTTAGAAGGTAGGAGTCAAAATTGTTAAGCAAAATAGCCAAATATGATGGGAAATAAGAATTGAAAAGTAAACCAAAAGAAAGTAGAAAGAATGAAATAGTGAAGAGCAGAAAATAATAAAAAGGGAAAAAAACATAAAGAAAATTAACAAGGTTGAAAAAAATGAAAACAGTATTGTGTTGGCACAGGAATAGAGACAGACTTATACATATTCCGGCACTTGCTTTATGAACAAAGGAGCGTCGCAGATCAGTGGGAATTCAATAAATGGTGCTAGGGGAAAATATTTGCAAACAGTAGAATCCAGAATTCACAAAGAATTCCTATGAATTAATAAACAAAAAGATAAGCAACTCTATGGAAAAATACACAAAAGATACAAACCAGAGCTATACAAGAGTCATAATTAATACACATGAGAAGATATTCAACCTTATTAGTAATCAGAGAGATGCAAATTAAAATTATAATTACATACCATTAAATACCCACTTGATGGCCCAAATTTAAAAAATCAGATAAGTATTGATAGGTTTGTAACAATGGGAACTCACACATATTGTTAGACTATTTAGATATTACCATTCTAATTTGACCTAAGAAAGCACAATATCTTACTACAGAGCAGATTATGAAGGAATAGCCTACAGAAATTAATTAATTTTGATGCAGACAGGGGCCTCCCTGGTGGCGCAGCGGTTGGGCGCTGCGCTGTGGAGCTGTTGGCAGCAGCAATGCGAGTTCGACGCCCGGCCGGGGAGAACCCCACGGGGTGCGGCAGACCTCTCCTGCCTTGCCCGCTGCTCCCCTCAGCAGTGTATTTCTGATCTGCCTGTTCTGCTCCCCACTCTGTCTCTGATGAACCCTCTCGCCGCCCCGCACCTCTGGCCTGTACCCCAGCTTGTATGTATAAATAAAAAATAAATCTTAAAAAAAAAAACAACGATGTAAAATACATAAATAATAATAAAAAAGATGTTTTAAAAAAATTTTTTGATGCAGACAGATAGTTAAATGAGGCTTAGAGCTTGGAGACTCTCAATGTTAGTATAACCAGGAGAGGGGTGCAGAGTGGCAGGATCGGGCACTCCTGGATAGCATAAAAACACAGGGGGCCTATGGAGGAGGTAATGGGTCAGCCAGTGGAGGAAAAGACATCAGCATCAAGTGGGAAGGTGGTAGGAGGCACGGGAGTCAAACTTTGCCTGTTTACAATTTTGTTCCTTACCAGCTCCACTCATAGTGGTAACTCAACTGTGGCTGTAGAGATTTTTGTTACCTTCTGCATTCTCTAGGCTGCTGTGACAAAGGGAATTTGACATAAACCTCCTTTGGCTACACTCTAGGAGTGGCCCCATGGAGTTGTCATGAAGATGAAATGAATTAATACATATATTTAAATAGCTCAGTATAGGGCATGGCACATACTAAGCACGAGAGGATGATGAAGAAGAGGAGGAAAAGGAGAAGTAAGGGGGGAGGAAGGGACAGTCATTTCTGAGCATAGTCTGGATGCAGTACTGTAGGGTAAGTGAAATTAATCAGGCTTTTTGTACCAGTAGCCTCTGTGGCTATCACCTGTGGCCTTAATTGTGCTAGTGCAGGATGCACTTGGGACCGTGGGCACAGTGCACGTGGGTCTGATTGTGGACACCTGGAGCATGGGTGTGGGCATGTGTAGATGTTCACACCTAATCCTAGAGGCCAGGGATATAAGGGTAGCATCAATCAGAGATGACGACTACTCGTCCTGTAAGAGGACGAGTGGCGTGACTACAGAAGAGGTGAGACTAGGCGAGAATGCCAGATTGAACCCAGAGAAAAGAATGCTTAAAAATTTGCTGGGGTCTGGGGGCTGAAGTGCTTGGTCCCTCAGGCCCTCTGCCCCCACCCTGCACCTGGTTGCCCCACAGGCAAATATGCCCCACAGGCATATTTTTAATATTGGGCAACAGAAAGCAGAGAAAAGTAATCTTTGAGAGAAAGAAAACAAGTGAGGTGAGCCCTATATGTGTCCCAGCTCACTGCTCAGACTGTTTCTAAGCCAAAGAGCAGAGGATGGGGATGTGAATAAAGGATACCACTAACAACAGCAAAAATATCTTGAAAGCATGATCATCTGAATTCTAGGCACTTGAATTAATTCTACTGGGAAGGCAGGTCGACATTTGAACAAATCAATCATTTCAGCATAGCTATGGAGCCCCCTAAATTATTCTCTAGTGAATAAAATCTCAAAAATAACAGATGCCTTTGCAGTTCTGGTTGGGATAGAGATCCCCTCTGACATGTTGGTCAACCAACATTATGTAAGGAAATTACACTCTGGGTTTAGGTTTGGGAAGCTTGGGCTTGACTCATCTACTCAAACCTATATAGCAAGAAGGCTTGGTATAATAGAATTCTGCTATATTTATTCAAAATCTTAGAAAATAGATTGAAATGCAACAAGAGCCCTTTCTTGTTATGGATCACAGGACTGGACACATGGTTAGTTACATGTGTGTCTTCTGGATCCTGGGACTTAGGCCGTCACACACAGAGAGATGCTTCACCTAATGTCTGATGGGTTTGTATTCATTCACTTCTATCCACTCTTGGAGGAACAAGGGAGAGCACAATGGGTTTGATGTGGGGATGGATTGAGAAAAAATTGTTTAGTACCTCTGGATAGTAGACATGCAATATATTTGCAGTGTATCAGAGGATACAGACTATGGCCATGATACTCCAAGGATTAAGGGGGAGAAAAGAAGTTCCAGTTTACAAGTCCAGATTCATTGCCACTATATTGTAAGCAACTGAGCTGTGAGGTCTCAGTCAAATTATAGGTTTGAACTCCTTAGGTGTTGGGGTCTATACTGGACAACTGAAGGCATGATAAAGATTCTGGAAGAGACTTCAGAGTTCATTGTCATCGTCATCATTCTGGCATACCATCTGGGCACCAAATGTCTTCTTAGCCGTTCTTCCACTAATTCCTACCACAAACATATGATCTCTGCATTTTACAGATGGAGCTGAAGATATTCAAGTTACAGGTGACCAGCAAAAAGCTGGGGTTTGAACTCTTGGTCTTCCAGCCTGATTATAGGTGCTTTCACCACACCATACACCAGGGGTAAACCTGGTGATTGAGAAGGTAGATTCTGAAGTGCAACAATCTGAGTTCCAGTCCCAGCTCACCAATTATTATACATGTGACAACAGGTTATTGGCTTAACCTTTCTGTGTCTTAGTGTCTTCAGCTATAAAATGGGAAAAGTAATAGCACCCATCTCTAGGGTTGCTGTCAAGACTAAGTATTTGTATTGTACAGACTGGTTTGCACCTAGAAAATACTAAAAAAGTGGTTGCTTTGCAACTATTATTGCCTTTATATAATGTCCAGGGTTCCAAGACCAAGTGAAATGGGCCCTTGAACAGGGCAGATGACTTAGTGCCAAAAGGGCAATTCTGACTCAATCAAAAAGGCTTTTAGATGGATACTCATTTAGTTCTTTTCATTTACAAACTATCGGCTCAAATAAATGACTTTGGTGAGGCAAAGACTTGGTTTTTGGAAAGGTCAAATCGTATGGTTTTTAAAGGTGGCTATTCTCCTTTTCCCAAGAAAATTGCCAAGCAGGCTCCAGGATGGGTTTCATTATTGCAACAAGGAATCAAGCAAGGTGGTTAGCCTTTTCAGAATTCAGTTGTCAAAAAGGCTGCAGGGGGGAGGGTAGTGGGTTGTGGATTTTTTATTTCTAGTACATGAGGGCTGAATTAACTACAAGTTGGAAGGGCCTGCGGGCACTTTCCTGGGCTTTATAAAAGAAAGTCTACCATCTCACCGATTACAAAGAATAAACTGCAAATGTTGATAAAGCCATATCAACATATAGTCTAACCTGTCCTCTTGGTACAAAAGTAAATCTATGAAGCTGTCATAAATGGGCTACCATTTCAACATCTGGGGACATTAATTCAAAGGGAAGCCTTTCCCTGGAGTTTTAATGCATTCCTGGAAATTCCTCATACCTAGATCTTTAGACTCCAAAGCCATGCAATAAATGACTAGTATGAAAAGGTAAATTGATTACCTCTTGGATGAGCTCAGGCATATTTGCCTCTATCAAATTTTAGACATTTGAAAAGTTGTAGTGGTAAATAAGAATCTATATCCCTATTTTGCATTTATTATTGTTATTGCCGTAGAGGACACATTGAGAGATGACTTAATGAACTTCTTCTTTGAATGTACTTTTAGCAGCTTTATTCTTTGCACTGTAATTTGAGTACCAGTTTCTTCTGTCCTACTGGTCAACCTAATGTTTAGAATAGTACTTTACACATTACAGATGCATGATAAATTGTCAAAATAACCTAGTGGACTGAATATATTTTTGCTGCATGTCTGATTCAGAAAGTAGGGACATAGTGTCTGTGTTCGTCCACATCCTAAAATAGCTGATATTACAGCAAAAAGGCAATTGTACTCTGTACTATTGAGAATGGTGCTTTCATGACTACAAAGCAACAAAGGTGACCCAAAGGTGTCCTTTGGGTAGTAAGGCAGGCAATCAAACAGATTAAGGCAGATGTCTGACTCATATCTGCTACTAAAGAAGTAGTAGGCTGGTTTAATTTAAATTACTGTGAAAAAAATAAGAAAAAATAAGAAACATAAAGAAAAGGACTCTACTTTTATAAACACACTTGAGAGGTAAGTATGCAAATAGACAATTTAAAAATATAGGGAGCCCAGCAAGATGGCAGCATAATAGAAACATTGAGTTCACCTCTGCTTTACACTCACAACTAGAACAAAGCCAAAAAAAATCCCTGAGGGAAAAATACGACCACAAGATATAGTAGGAGTAGTGGTCTGAGAAAAAGGAGCAAGAAAAACTTTAAGTGAACTCTGTTGATACTGTCACCGGGGCAGTATAACCCACAAGAAGGAGGGATGGTGGCTTTGCCAGTGCCCAGCTGTTGACTTTGGTACACACCATTAGGGATTCCTGAGACCCAGCACTGCCCTGAATAAGGAGGTGTACTGAGTGGGCACCAAGGACAGAGGGTGGAGGACACTGGTGGAGAGCTTCAGCAAGGATTACTGGTTTAAGCCTGAGGCTCTCACTATAGAACAACTGGAACCTGCATTGGCAGAAACAGGCAGAAACCATATCTCCTCATGGAAGAGACTACTACTACTCAAAGTCAACCTGGGGATATTCAAAACACTTGCCACCCCCACCCCAGGGCTAAAACCAAACTAACAGAGCAACACTTGAATAAACTAGGAGTCAAGCACTTGTTAATAATAGGTGCAAACACCCCGGGACACAGTTCTGTGCTGTAAAAGAGAAAAACTACAGGCCTCTGACTCCATAGCAACTACAATCTGTGCCCAGTGCTAAATCTAATGCTTAAAAATAACCAAGGGTGGAAGTGGGCACAAGACTGTGAGAGACACTAAGACGGGGGAACTGACTCATAGGGCAGGATCACTATGGATTCCAATCACACAGCTGTAGTACCCACAGCACAGTAGGGAGGTGTTACTGGAAGTGATTCTTTGTTGCACTTGGGACCTACTCCTCTTTTCTACCTATTACCCCTCACAGTTACCAGTCCTCAGGTTAGTTCAACAGGTGCAAAGACAATAGTCTGAAAGCCTATCTCTATTACTACCTGTAAATTAAAAACAAGGAGACAGAAGAACATACCACAAATGATGGAGCAAAAACCCTGGTGCTCAACTCAGCAGAATTGCAGTACAGGAGGAGTTCACAGCAGCAGTTCTAACAATATTTATGGAACTTGAAAAAACAACCGATGGCATAAAACAACAGTAGAATAAAGATAAAGACAATATGAGACAACAACAACTAGAAATAGCAAAGCTAAGAAACACAGTAACTGAATTACAAATACAATCGAGAGTCTCAACAATCGACAAACATAAGCAATAGAGAGAATTAATGAATTCAAAAAATGCTGGAGAATACAAAAATAGAACATGGAGCAAAAAGAATTTAAAAAATGAAAATAGTATGAGTCCTTTGGGATAACTAAAGAGAAATAACATCCATTCCATGGGGGGTCACAGAATAAAAGAAAGAAAAATAAGGTGTTTCACTAAAAAGAAAAGACTAAAAGAATTTATCACCACCAAGCTGCATATGAAAGGAGCCTAAGGGGTTGTTATAAAGCAACAGAACAATGAATACAGAGGCAATAGACAGCTAAGCCACTTAATATGGAGAAGAGTAACGTGTGACACATCAGAATGAGTGAGAGATCAGACTGTCCAATGAATTACACAAGTAGCCCATCATACACTAACTCGGCAGAATATTCAAACAAAAATTAATAAAAGTAACACATAAGAAATAGAAATGAAACCTAAACAAAGCAAAGACTTCAAAAATGAAAGAAAAATAAGAAAAATATTACAAAATGGCAATGAGCATTGAAACACCTTAAACATAAATGGCCAGAACTTATCAATGAAAGATGTAGAGTGGCTGAATGGATTTCAGAACAAAGTCCAACCATTTGTTGGTTGTAAGAAACCCATCTTACCAACAAAGACAAGCACAGACACAGAGTTAAAGTCTAGAACTATACAAGGCAAAAAACAAAACAAAACAAAACAAAAATCAGGAGTACCCGTGTTTATATCGAATAAGGTGGACTGCCAATTAAGAAAGATATGAACACTATATTATAATAAGTAATAAGAGATACAGGTGCTCACTATATTATGATTAGGGTTCTAATACAACAAGAAGAAATAACACTCATAAATATATATGCACCAGAGTACTGAGTTACCTAAGACAAGTTCTAATAATAGAACTCAAGAGAGAGATTGATAATAAAACAACAATATAGGGGACTTTAATTCCATACAACAATGAACAGAGCAATAAGACAAGGAATAAATAAGAAAACAATAGCCTTAAATGATGAGCTAGACCAAATGGATTTAACAGATAGCTACAGAACACTCCACTCAAAAATGTGGCATGCACAATTTTTTAAAGTGCACATGAAATATTTGTAAGAATAGAGCATATGTTGGGACACAAGTCAACTGTCAATAAAACTACAAAGTCTTAAATTATACCTAGTATTCCCCCTGATAACGCCATAAAGTTAGATTCAACTACAAGGGAAAAAAAAAAACAGAAAAAACTATGAATATATTGAGACAAATGAAAATGATGACACAAGCTATCAGAATCTAGGCAGTGCAGCAAGAACAATCTAAAAGAGGAAGATACTTGCAATACAGGTCCACATTGAGAAGCAAGAACAATTCCAAATAAACAATCTAAAACTACACCCAGAGAAACTTGAAGAAAAGGAACCACCAAGACACCAAGTTAGTAGGAAGAAGGAAATAATAAAAATAAGAGATGAGGCACCTTCCCGGTGGCACAGCGGTTAAGCGCTGCTCGGCAGCGGTGACTTGAGTTTGATCCTGGGCAGGGGAGATTCCCACATGGCGCGGCAGACCTCTCCTGCCTCCCCGCTCCTCCCCTCAGCAGTATATTTCCGTCAATCTGCCTGTTCTGCTCCCCACTCTATCTCTGGTGAACCCTCTCGCTGCCCCACACCTCTGGCCTGTACCCCAGCTTGTATGCATAAATAAATAAAAAAAACTTTAAAAAAAATAAGAGATGAAATAGAGATCAAAAGACTGTACAAAAAAATGAATGAAACTTAGAGCAGGTTCTTTGAGAAGATAAACAGACAAACCTCTAGGTAGGCTAACAAAATAAAGAGATAATATTAATAAAGAGAACCACAATGAAAGAGGAGGAATTGCCACAAATAGTGCAGAAATACAAAGCATCATAAGAGAATATTATTAGCAACTACACACCAATAAGTTTGATAACCTTGAAGAAATTAGACAAATTTCTAGAACAATACTGTCTATCAAGATTAACCCAAGAAAAAACAGGTGAATTGAAAAAATTCAAGACAAACTATTGAATGGGTGAAAATATTCACACAATATATAGCTGATAAAAGTTTCATATCTAAAATATATAAAAAACTTCCAAAATTTTCGCAATAAAAATCTAACAACCCAATTAATAAATACATAACAGATATGAACAGGAAATTCACCAAAAGGATATCCTGAAGGTTAATATTGATAGACACATGAAAAAATATTATTCATTGCTTCCAATAAGAGAGATGCTGGTTAAAATCACAATGAGATACCATCTCATGCCCATGAGGATGGTGCATATTAAAAAGATCTCTAAAAACAGGTGTTAGAGCAGATGTGGAGAAAAAGTTATCCCATTACACTGTTGGTGGGAATGTAAGCTGGAACAACCCTTATGGAAAGTAATCTGGATTTAGCTTAAAAAAACCAAACACCTGGCAGTACCATCCTGGGTTATCTACCCAGTGACTGTGAAGCAATCAACACAGAAAACTGCATACTCCACAGTCTTCAGAGCAGCTATTTCCAGTACCTAACACATGGAGGCAGCCTAAATGGCCATCAACAAATGACTGGATTATAGGAGGTGGTATATCCACATGGTGGAATACAATGTAGCCATCAGAAAAGATGAAATACAGTCATTTTCAATAAAATGGATGGATCCTGAGGGAATTATGCATAGTAAAGCAAGTCATAATGATAAAAACACATGTTGGACATCTACATAGCAGATAATTTGATAAAGTAAAATGTCAAAAAAAATACTGGAGATTAGTAGGTGCTGTGAGCTCTCTGAGGTTGAGGGAGGGGTGTGGGAAAATAATTAAGGGCATATAAGGGATGTGGGGGAAAATAAAAATTGAAATAAAGATATTGCAGGTGAATGTCAGCAAAAAATAAAATCTAGCCAACTAGCTATAAGAGATCAAAACAAAACACGCATATACCTTTTGACTTAGTATTCGTTCCTATGTTTGTGTCTTGGAGAAAAAGTGAGAAGTGGAAAAATGAATTAATTTTTTTTAAAATTAATTACTGGGTCAACTAGGTTTTTGTAAAAAAAAGTTCCTAAAATTGATTACATTAATGATCACACAACTCTGAATATACTAAAAACTGAATTTTATACTTTAAGGGGTCAGTTATTTGGTATGTTCATTGTGTCTCAATAAATCTCATTAAAAATATGAGGGTATGGTGATTAGTGAGGCAGTACATTGAGGTTGCCTGTAATTTCTAATAAAAGAAGACCTGTTTGAGAAGGTGAGATTTGGTCAAAAACTTGAAATGAGGGCATAATCTATGCAGACATTTGGAGAAAAGCATTACACACAGGGAAAATATATATTTTTTAATTATAACAATAAAATACCTACAGAAAGCCATGGAGGATGGAAACTATTTTTTTTGGAGCAAAGAATTGGGAGAGAAGAAAGGAGATCAGAGAAGTCTTCAAAAAGGAGAAAATATTTGAGATAAACCTAGAAAAATAAGCAAGAAGGAATGTGAAGATTTTTAATATTAAGAAATTATGAATGTAATTTACCATATTAAAAGATTAAAGGATGAAAACCATGTGATCATCTTATTAGATGCAGAAATGGGCTAGATAAAATCCATCAATTAAAAAAAAACCTCTTAGAAATCCATCAACTGAAGAACAAATACTCTGTGATACCCTCCTATAATGAAATAATCATATATCAATGAAAATTAATAAAATTATAGCTACACACATTAATATGGATGCCAAAAATGAAAAAAATGGTTGAAAGAAGCAAGTTATATGGAAGGGCTGGGGATGAAGTATGATTCTATTCATGTCATGTTCAAAAACAGATAAAAGCAAGCAATATATATTTTATTACATAAAAGTATCCATAAAAACTGTGAGCAGGGCCTCACTGGTGGTGCAATGGATTGAGCGCAGCACTGTGGAGCTGCTGGCAGCTGCAGCACCAGTTGGATGTCTGACCAGGGAGATTCTCACGGGGCGCAGCAGACCTCTCCTACCTCGCCCGCTGCTCCCCTCAGCAGTGTACTTCAGTTGATCGTCCTGTTCTGCTCCCCACTCTGTCTCTGGTGAATCCTCTCACCATCCCACACCTTTGGCCTTCACCCCAGCTTGTATGCATAAATAAATAAATCTTAAAAAAAAAAACTGTGAGCAAAGGACTTAGAAACATAAAAGTTAGCACAGTGGACACCTCTGAAGACACGCAGTGGCCTTCTACTGTGTGGGTATGTTCTATTCCTTCCCCTCATGTTGGACACACTGATATTCGCTTTATTATTTTGTAAATAGGGCAGATATATTTTTAATTTGTATGTAGGACACATTTTACAATGAAAACACTAAAGAGAAATAAACAGAAACACACTAAATAGAGGAGATCCAGGAAAGTACTAGATTATAGGATGTTCTTGATAACTATTGAATGAGTGAGTGAGCAAGACCACTGTATGTAGAAGAAAGAGCATCTACAAAGCATGGGTGCCTGAGAGGGCATGGGGACTTAGGAGCCTTTACCAAGTTTATACCCTCAGAAAGGTGGGTGTGGCCACTGAAGGACTTAGGAAGGGGGTGACATCAAATTTGCATTTTAAAGGATGGGGCTTGAAGGGATTATGCTCAGTGAAATAAGCCAGAAGGAAAAAGAAAAATATCGGATGGTTTCACTTGTAGGAATAATAAAGGAAAACCAAATAAGGGATTAGGAAAAAAATAATAAATAAAAAAAATTAACAGGCAACTGTAAATCAGAGACACTCTGCAGGGGAGGGGGAGGAAGGGGGACCAAAACAGGGGAGAAAAGAGCACAAGGGACTATGGTGATGGCACATGGGTGAATTGGTGGTGGGAATTTTACGGGGACTACACCTGAGAGAAGAAAACATACATTGTACAAAAAGGAAGAAAGATGTAAAATATATACAAAAAATTAAAAAAGAAAATGTACATAAAAAAATACACTTCAAGAGATAAGGTAGAAAGGGAAATAAAATAAAAGGGCACTCTGGCAACTGTGTTGACCAAATCATCTAATCTCTGCTTTTATGAGAAAGACTCCTCAAAAGGAAATAGTGACATGGCATGGAAAGGGAGTGTAGGGAACTTAGATCAGGAAACTGTACACAAATACGCGCAATACAAACAGCAACTGAACTTCATGCGCAGTGTGGGACACCACGGTCAGCCATGGCAAGGTCCATGGGAGAAAGAAGTCTTGATATTAAGTAGTTTGAAGGAAAGAGTGGTGTCTTTATACTGCTTTAAGGAAAGACACACTTAACTCTTGGAAAAACTGGTGTATCAAGGAACAAGTTAAAAAATGTATACTTTGGGGCTCCCAATACCTCCTTTCACCCCAAACCTAGAACGTCCCCCCTCCAAATTTTTACTGGTTTCACTGGTAGGGAGTAGGATAAGGAAGTGTTAGGG
This sequence comes from Scalopus aquaticus, assembly GCA_004024925.1. Lineage (NCBI taxonomy): Eukaryota > Metazoa > Chordata > Mammalia > Eulipotyphla > Talpidae > Scalopus > Scalopus aquaticus. Next base: position 20,506 of record PVIJ01006347.1, on the reverse strand, counting down.
ACAAAAATATTATCAACAGCAATTATGGTTGTTTTTCCACTATAGTCTCTTACAGTACACTATTCAAACTAGCAACAAATTTACTAGGATCATCTGTTTCCTCAGTTTTATCTTTATTAAATCAAAATGAAATTCCATTCTATTTCAGTTAAAGAATTATGAGGCACATTAGACAATTTGGTACAACTTAACTGCTCTAGGAATGTAACTATTTGAAATTTATTCACTTACACATGAAGTGAATTATCCCCTCATTTGCATGGGAAAAATTATTAATGCTCAATTGAGCCTGAACCAGTTGTGAAACAGGTGAGAATTTATGGTTGGATACTTTGATTGAAGCTCCATTAATGTTCAAGACAGTTTTTTAATGAATTAAGCCTCAACTCATTTGTATGCTCCCTCCCTTTTAATGGCTAATTGTGCCTAAATCAAGCTATCCTTGAGTAATCACTGAGCCCTGTGGTGCCCAGGGGCATCTTGGGCTCTCTGTGCACTGGCCTTGAACTAACACAATACTTTCCCTCTTTTGCTGTTTCCTTGTGGTAGCAACACAACTTGTGATATGATGATTAGTTATCATTAAATATAACAATTAACTCTGGATTCAGAGTTGCACATTTGACTCAGTAGTTGATCATGATTTGTGTCAGCTAATACCTACATCACTGCAGTGAGTGACAGGACAGCTGTGAATGGCTCGGGGGTCCAAGGGGTGGATTATGGGAAAATGGAGGACAGAAATGAGTAGTGGATAAAGAATAGGAGTAAATGAGGAAAGAGCTTCAGCATTACCCTCTCTGCTCAGAAAGAATTCTTCTGATTCCCTCAACCTCACTATACCCCTTCTTTCCAAGGTGGGGGTTAAGCACTGGGGTTCACTCATTACCAACTCGTGGACTTAGTTATTTATATCTGTACCTCCACCAGATTGTAGTTTGTCTAAGAGTGGAAATCATCTGCTTTATCACAGGTTCCCTGCATATTGAAGGGTGTCTAATAAATATTTTGAATGAATGACTAAATGGATTAAAGAACTTTTTAGATATTCTGGTATGTATTTCTCAAACAGCATCCTGTATGTCTCTGGTAACCTCTATCAGACCTGTAACAAGATCAGTTCCTTATACTCCTCAGCCAGGTCCCTTGGGCTAGAATTCACCTTCCTGATCAGAACAGCACAGAGCTCCACGAACAATGGAGTTAACTTTATGTGTCACTTAGGATCTTAAATGTAAGATGAAATCTATATCAAGGTTAGCCTGGAGATTCCCTTTGGAAGAAAATCTCACTCTCACAAAATCCAATACGGTCAAGTTTTGCTTCAGCATTAAACACGTCACTATCTCTGGCTGAGCACCAGAAGAACTTGGCTTGCATAAAAGACATATTATATGAAACACTGTATCTAAATATTTGAATCATGTCCAAGTCAATGGGATACACAGATACAACTGAGTATCTAACCATCTAACCCTTACTGTTTCCTTCACCTGCAGGCCTGATGGACTCATTGAGAGAAGGGGTAGATGGAGCCATGTTACCTCCTCAGTCCATTACATCTCTCTTTGTACAGAACACTTAGAGTTAGATCCTTTTAAATTTAATGGATATGTCAGGTACAAAAATATCTATACACATGGCACAAAAATTCTTGTTGAATAAATGCATGAGGCTTCCATTTTAATAAAGGTAAATAATTAAGATCCACTTGGCCCAAAGAGAGCATAGTTCTAAAATCAAGGATCAGGGGCCTTCCTGGTAGCACAGCGGTTCAGCGCTGCACTGTGGAGCTGTTGGCAGTGGCAACGCGAGTTCGACGCCTGGCCAGGGAGATTCCCACATGGTGCAGCAGACCTCTCCTGCCTCGCCCGCTGCTCCCCTCAGCAGTGTATTTCTGTCGATCTGCCTACTCTGCTCCCCATTCTGTCTCTGGTGAACCCTCTCACCACCCCACGTCTCTGGCCTGTACCCCAGCATTGTATGCATAAATAAATAAATCTATAAAATAAAATCAAGGATCAGATAAAAATAAATAATAGTGCAAAGTAAGTGTCCATCAATGGATGATGAATGGACACACACACATGTACATACACACACAGAGGAATATTATTTAGCCATAAAAATGGATATCCTGCCATTTGCAACAATGTGAATGGACCTGGATCGTGTGGATATTATGCTAAGTGAAGTAAGTCAGAGAAAGACAGATAAATACTCACATGGAGAATTTTAAAGGTGGAACCCATAGATACAGAAAACAGATTGGTGGCTTCCAGAGGCAAGATTGGGTAGGAGCAAAGGGTGAAATGGGTCAAAATGTACAAACTTCCAATTATAAAATAAAAAATCAATGGCTATATCATGTACAACGTGATTCCAGTTAACAATACTGTATTGTATACTTGACAGTTACTAAGTGATTAAATCTTACAAATGCTTATCACAAGGAAAAACTGTTGTAAGTATGTGAGCTGATGGACGCTTGTATTAATCATTTAGCCATATATACATGTATAAATCACTATGTTGTACACCTAAATTAATACATTATATATCAATAATATCTATAAAATTGTAGTACGAGATTAATTTGGGTCATAAAATTTTGAAATACATTAAAACAATTACATTTTGGGGACTACACCTAAAGGGAGAACAATGATGTAAGAAAATAAATTAAATAATCCAAAACAATTACATTTGCATTTGAAGCACCTTTCTTTAAAAGGGTTAACTAACACAGACATTGTCTCAATAATACCCACAATGTTTCTAAGATGGAAAGAAGCAACAAGGATTATTCTGATGTAACTGAGGGAGAAATGAAACACTCAGGAAGGTCTAGGTGTGCAGAGCTAGCAATAGAACCTTTGAGAATCCACACCTCTCTGGTCTCAGCTCAGCCTTAGCTCTCCCCCTCAGTGTTGCAATCCATCTCTTTTAGAAACTGCAAACAACACCTTTTGGGGAGCCAGCCTGAAGAAACTTAACAATTTCCAGTTGAAAGATTGACTATTTTATCTGCCAACTGTGGAGATGGCCAATGCTTCTATTATTAGCCAGATGTTTGAGGAAGCTCATTATCTCACGCTCTGACAGCCCTGCTTTCATCCTCACCTTTCCCTTACCCTTTCCTTAACTTTCTGTACCCACCAAAACTTTAAGACACAGACTGTCTGATAACCTCTCCGTGCCTGTCAGGAATCTCTTCACTCAGGAATGCTGCAACACACCTCCTAGAAACTTCCTCTGAGGGAGGACAGGGTTGAGAACACTGTCTTATCAGTAGGCTGTGTCCCGTGTGCAGCAGCTCAGCATGGGAAATGATCACACGTCTCATACTCAAGCCCACCCAGTAAGGTGGGAGGCTGTATGGGGTCCTGGCAGCCTAAGAGAACATCCTAGAATCCTGAAGAGCTTCCAATTAATGGGGCATGTGAAATGGCTCCATGGAGTTTTAAGCTTCAGCATGAGAAAGATTACAGAAATTAAAGAGAAAAAAGTTCATGAAATAGGCTGCAATTGGTGAGAACATCTGTGGGTGACACCCAGTATATTGGGTTCAGACTACTGGGCTCTACTGAGAGGCACTGAATGAGGTTGACCCAATATCTGCTTTCAAACCATACACATGTGTTCTAAGTGGAGAGTCTCATTAATGTTAACATTCTTATTTGGTATATTTGATCTGCCTTGGCCAGTGGCTTATGTTCTGGAAGGGTCATTTTCTCCCCTTCTGTATCTTCCCTATTTCACTTTCCTCAATGCCACACAATTCAGTTCAACCTTCATAGACAAAGCGAGAGAGGTCAGTGGCCCTGAATGGACAGCTGGCTTTCCCCTGGCCCAGGCTTCATTGACAACCAACTACTCACAGTTAAGCTTTGCAGATACATTTGCTCCCCTGTCTTACCTCATTTGTTGTTTCAATAAATACTGTTTGAGCACCACAGGTTTTTGGACACTCTGTTAGGAAATGGTGATAGACTGGGAGGCAGTGAGGGAGCTCTGGCACCTACCCATGTATAAACACGATGGGTTACTTATCTCTCTTGTCTCAGTTTCCCTATCTGTAAGACGAGAATGAGAATAACAATATCTATCATGTAATGCTGTTGGCACCATTAAATCCCCATAAAGCAGTTAGAGCAGCCCCAGACACAATGAGACAACAATGACTGTGAGACATTATCATTACACTCACATTATGGGATACTTACTCAGATCTCATTAATGCTCCATGCTAGCTAGCTACTTGGAATGTAGCTGAAAAGCCAAAAAATAAGTATTGGAAACCATATTGCCCTTCTGTCTATGACTCAGCAAGTCCATAAATTAGGAATTGCTGTCCTCTTGGAGAGAATGAGAAAAAAGTTCTCATCCTTTGGAAGAAAACCTTTTGAAAAGCCAAAAGAGAAAGAGAAAAGCCTCTCAATTTCTCTCCAGTCTTCCAGCCAGATGGCCGGCATCCAAAGGGTCTAACTGTGGTAGACAAGGGAAAATATATGTCATGGCTCCGATGCCAAGAGCTAATGAATGACTGAGTTGGGGGCCTAATAATCTGCTCCCAATTCAGAGAGGTTCTGTGACTGGGCAGAAAGGGTTCCTCTTGAGAACCACAAGGATGACATGCAGAATTTATGTATCAAACCAGGGGCAGAATGACCAAGACTTGAACTGAAGACTTACTGATTCTCAGAGAAGCCTCATTTCTCCCCAAGGGACTTGTTTGGTTCTATAATAAACCTGGCAAGTCAATGGCCTGGTCATTGTTGCCTCAACTCTCAAAAAAACAGTATCAATCTTTGGGCATTTTAAACTAAATGTGAAGATATCGCTGGCCTGGGAAGCAATGGAGACAGAAGGGAAGAATAAAAGAAAATAAGGATGCTAAAATCTCATGAAAAAGGAATTATATGTACTAGTGATTTTCTGAACTCACTTTCTCTGAACCTGAACAGTTATTAAAATGTATAAAAATGAATATTTTTTGAAGCAGCAATACTAAGAATTATCATTGCTGTAGTTGCCTGGCAACCTGAGTCTTTGCTTATTTTATTTTTAAACAGGGAATGCTACAAACTGGTATCCAGAGTTTGTGCAAATAGTCCTAAATTGATGTTCTTCCTGTAAATCAGGAGGAGATAATACAGCGTTAATGTACATTAAAGGGTGTTAAATATGCATATGTGTGTGCACCTCTCTAGCATCACACATACACACACGCAAAGATTCTTACACAGAGCACGCCATCACATGCTATCTTAAGTAAACCTGGAGAATTAATATTCTTTTGCATTTTCCCTGGACAAGATCTATTTAATTTCATATTAAGGGTAAAAAATTACATTCAAATCCAGAGGAACAAGTGTTTCATGTCCTATTGAACCAGGAAGACTGAATATTGTAGCTAATATCAATCACTTAGCTCTTCTCTCCAGCTTCCCAGACTAAATGGGTTTCAACTTCTGAGAAAGCAGACACTAACCAGCTATTCATATGGCTACTAGGAGAAAGTATTTCTCAGAGTGAAGAAGAGAACTAGCTGCATTCTTCAGGGAATGCAAGTCCTGGAAAGACCTTTTGAATTTCAGGATGGCTGCACAGGTCCTGTGGGCCAGCATTACATCCCTTCAAAGAGGAGAAGAGGTGTTAACAACTTTTAAAAGTTACCTTATTTATAAAATGTCATTTCTCCACAAGTCACACTGACTTTGCTATTCTGATGCTGTTATGTTCTTTTTTTAAAAAAATTTTATTTATTTATGCATACAAGAGCTGGTGTGTAGGCCAAAGGTGTGTGTGTGGGTGGAGGGGGGCGGTAAGAAGATTCACCAAAGACAGAGCAGGGAGCAGAACAGGAAGATCTACTGAAATACACTGCTGAGGGGAGCAGCGGAGCAGCGGGCGAGACAGGAGCGGTCTGCTGCACCATGTGGGAAGCTCCCTGGCCAGGGATCGAACTCCTGCTGCAGTGACTTCGGATAGCCCCACAGTGCTGCGACTTAACCCACTGCACCCTTGATGCTGTTAGGTTCTCACAAAAACAACCTTGGTTCCTGACTCCTCACTGGGGCCTTAGGAGGACTTTCTGACCCTGGTGACGGTCATCTGATCACGTCTATGGGAGAGAAGCTTCTCCAAGTGGACCCTGCAGCAGTTTTTCCTTGCAGACTGAAGCCTCAGGCCCCACCTGCTTATGCTGGTGGATTGACCACAGAGAGGAAGAGGGTGTGAGGAAGCCCCAAAGCACATCACTGACTGCTGGAACAAATGCAGGATTAGGTCTTTGAACCACAAACCAAATCCATTAAAGAAAGGCATCCAGCCTCAATTTACTCATGAGATTGTTATTCAAATCCACATTTCAAGCTGCCTTGGGAGGGGTGTCTCAGACGGATACGACATGGCAGGATCACAGAATGCTTTTCCATGACCTCCTACTAAATGGAAGCCAAGACATTATAAAATATCTGTTGTTTAGAACCAGAGCACAGTACAAGCATTTTGTTGGCAAATAAGTAAATAGGTCACTTTGTCACTTAAAGTAATTATTTCTCCAAATGGACTAAGACCTAAAAATGAAGATAAATGCTCAGGACTTGAAGGATCACTGTGCGAAAGATATGCAACCTAAGGGTCTAGTAACCCTTTCAAGAAAACATCTAAAAGGGACCAAAAATTCCCTTTTGACCTAACTGGGTAGTGGCTAGAATTCCCAAGTTTGGAAATTCTGTATTCCTGTTGGTTAGCTAGGATGATACAACCTTTAATCAAAGCTAAGTTCACACACACAGACCCCTGTGGTGGTGGACCTTCTTGGGGCCAACTCCAGAGATGAGTGCTTGAAACACTGTTTTTGTCATGGGAATTCACTTCATTGCCCTCGTCCCTTTATCTTCTCCATCAAATGGGAAGACTCCTATTACCTTCGTGCCCAAGAAGTGGTGAGACATAGCAAATGAACAATGGAAGGGAATTTACATATGCACTGTCAAAATGCTCAGGACTAGACAGATTGCCCTAGACAAGAGGTTCTCCAAAGTTAGGGAGTCAGTTGTGCAGCCTGTCAATGCAGAATTAACTGGAGGGTTGGAGCCCTGGGTGGTCTCTCCACCTTTCCCACATGCTTTTCTGAATGGTGTCACCACATTTACCATTGATTTATGGCACTTGGGACTGGCCAGCAAACCTAGTCTGTGTAATGGCTGAGGTTGGGAATCCATTCCAACCCTGCATCTGTCATCTACAAAGGCAATATTTGCAGTCAAAACCATTCCAGGCACATCTAGGGTGCCTGGGAGCACCTGGGGTTGGTAATGAATCCAAACTCACTTTCTGTTTTGCTCACATGACAAATAGTCTGGTACAACGAAGAAGAGAAATAAGGACATGGTATATTCCCTCTGCACATTCCAGTTAATTTCCCAGAAGCAAACACAAGTGATGCAGGTTCCAAGCACAGAGTTGTCTTGGGTGACAAATGAAGAGGCAGTAATTTTGGGTGCATTTTGGAAGGTGGGGGAGGGTGACAGATGTGGAGTTTGATTTTCTGGTTTCTCCTCTAAGTGAGCAAGACTAAGAGGAAAGTGCAAGGGCAGGAAACCTATCCTCTTTCAGGAACTTACTCCAAAGGCAAGGTTTGTGGCACAGTGATGTGCTTAGTATGCTAACAAAATGCTGCATAATGCGGTTTTAGAGCTCTGACTGAATTGATAAAAGAAATCTGGGCTATCCTGCTGGGCTGAAGACACCATGCTGTGCAGACAAAGGCAGCTAATATATTACAGAGCTTGATGAGGTAGGGGGAGTGGACTGGCAATGTGGGCTCAGAGCTGCCAAGGTCTTCCAAGCTATGAAAAGTGATGCAGTTTGATCCTGCCACCAACTGGCTGGGTGACTTGAGTGAATCTTTGTCTTACCTTGTACCTTGAAAGAGGATAGTTTCTAGTTGATTAATCACTTTGTAAATGTAATTTGCAGGTTCCAAATATTGAATATATACTGTGGCTAAGAACCTGAGACAATATTACAGCAAGTGTCTTTTAAAGCTTATACACAAAAATGGCTGTTAAATACGGAGGGATAAAACTGGGTTGTACAAATGAGTTGGCAAAAGAATGTTTGGGGGAGCATGATCTAGCTGGCTGATGTTGAGTCAACATGTTTTCTGGCACCAAGTGACAGACAGCCTTGTAAGATCTCCAGAAGGGACCTGATGGCAGGGGACAACTATCCGACTGTGTAGTGTAAAAGACACAGAATCTACCAAATTTACCTTAAGTCTGTGCTTACTTCAAATAGAAACACTTTAATCATCACTCCCTCAGAATCAGACTAGAAGAATGGGAATTCCCAGAACTGAAGCAGACAGATGTCTGCAGGGAATGGGGACTGAGAGTTCACACTTTGTCAGCCCTCCCAAGGAGGCAGGTGGTGAGTCATTATGTCTAATTGATGCTAAATACGTTTAATTTAACAAGAAACCTTGAACTATTAATAAAAACAATTCTTACTGTTTTCTTGCTTATTTAAAATAAACCCTAACTGTGGAGGAAGACTCCCAGCGTGACGGGAAGGAACTGTGGTGCGCAGCGCACCCCAACTGCAGGGGTGTGAGTCAAAGGACTGGAGAGTAGCTGCTGGGAGCAAATTAGCCCACAGGCCTCCATCCAGGGGTTCTTAAGGACTGAACAACCAGCTCCACACCTCTGGCCACCGCTCTGCTCGGGCTGGGCCCCCAGGTAAGCTCGGGGAGGAAGATTCTCGGTGCCATAAGGGAAGGAACCGTCGTAAGTAGCACACTTCAATTGCAGGAGGGTTCCCCAGGGCTGGAACCGGTGGTGCTGCAGGAGTGAGTGCAAGGAAGGAGTGGAGCCCCACCCCCGAAGCTAGAAGCAGTGACCAGGCACCAGGCGTGGCACAGTGGCTAGGCAAGCTTGCTGGCAGGGAGGCAGCAGACCCACCCACCCACCCACCCACCCTCAGCGATAGAAACAGCCAAAAGGCAGCACACACATGGGGTGGGAGTGGACTCCCAGGTGCCAGACCTACAGAACAAAAGGCCAGCATGCAGCACTCACAGAGGGCAGAAGTGACCCCTTGGCACCTGGAGCAGCAGGACAGCAGGCCTGTGGAACTCTGGAGTAATAGTGGTGGACCTGATCGGACCACCAATTTCAGACAACCCAGAAGGAGCACTCTGAAGAAATGCCTGCCAACATCAGTAGCACAGTGTCCCAAGGGGTAGAACAAATCAGAAGACAAACAACAGGGAGAAGAAAAACCACAAATAACCAAGCAAGCACACAGGGAAAGGTCATGACACAAGAAGAAAATCAGCCACCAGAACACAACAATGACATAGAAGAGCTTTTCTCCATGCCAGATAAAGAATTTAAAATGTTCATGATTAAAAAACATATAGAAAACAAAAAGGAAAAGAACGATATGAGAAAAATAATTAATGATCAGAGCAATAGAATTGAGACCCTAGAGAAGGAAAGGAAAGAAATGCAGGAGATTATAAGGTCATTGGAAGACCTAAAGAACTATGGGAAAAGCAACAAAAATAGAATTGATGAAATGGAGGGATGAATTATTACTCTCAAAGATAGGGATATAGAAAGGACCAAAAAAGAGAACAAAGAAGAAGTACAAAGAAAAAAGAATGAAGAAGCAATCAGAGAAATATCAGACACCACGAGGAAAGGAAATACAAGAGTCACAGGAGTCCTAGAAGGTGAAGAGAGAGACCAAGGAACCAAAAAGCTATTCAAGGAGATCATCGAAGAGAACTTCCCAAACATAAAGAAGGATATGAAAATAGAGTTATAGGAAGCTAGAAGATCACCAAACTATCATAACAAAAGCAAAAATACACCAAGACATATAATAGTAAGACTTCCAAAGGTTCAAGACAAGGAAAAAATAATGAAAATGATGAGGATGAAAAACAGATAATCTACAAAGGAAAACCTATCAGGATGACATCAGACTTCTCTGAGGAAACATTATAGGCTAGAAGAGAATGGTTAGACATATTTAACAAACTCCAAGCGAACAAATTCCAACCAAGAATACTCTCAAAGCTCTCCTTCCTCTACGAAGGAAAAATAAAAACCTTTTCAGACAAACAAAATCTCCAGAAATTCACCACTACTAAATCCCCACTCCAAAAAATACTGCAAGAAACCCTAGAGTCAAAACCAACAGAAGAATGAATAAGTAGAACAAAAATAGGGAATGAGTAAAATCACAAAAAGGCCAACAAAATGACTAACATGTACGTCAGCATATCAATATTAACTCTGAATGTAAATGGATTAAACTCATCAATAAGAAGACACAGAGTAGCAGACTAGATTGAAAAACAGAATCCAACCTTTTGCTGCCTATGGGAAACACATCTAACTACAAAATATAAACACAGATTGAAAGTAGAAGGTTGGAAAGCAATTCTACAAGCAAATGGACCAAAAAAGAAGGCAGGAACAGCTATACTTATATCAGATAAAATAGACTTGAAACTTAAAAAAGTTAAAAGAGACATAGAGGGTCATTAAAGGAACAATTTATCAAGAAGACATAACACTCATCAACATATATGCACCAAACGAAGGAGCACCAAAATATATCAACTATTAACACTCTGAAAAAAGCCATTAGAGAAAATACATACATAATGGGGGACTTCAACACCCCACTCTCACAAATGGATAGATCAATGATACAAAAAATAAACAGGGACACTAAAGCTCTAAATAAAGACTTAGATCTCATGGGTTTAACAGACGTATACAGGACACTGCACCCCAAAAAAAAAAAATCAGAGTACACATTCTTCTCAAGTGCGCATGGAACATTCTCCAGGATAAATCACATATTGGGACACAAGACAAACATCAACAGATATACCAAGGCTAAAATCATACCAACTATCCTCTGTGACCATAAAGGTATCAAACTGGAAATAAAACATGAAAAGAAAACAAGGAACCCTCTAACTTCATGGAGTTTGAAACCCACTCTATTGGGAGATCATTGGATCAATGAGGAAATCAAAGAAGAAATTAAAAAGTATCTTGAGACGAATGACAATGAGGACACAACCTTCCAGAATGTTTAGGACACAGCAAAAGCAGTTATAAGAGGAAAATACATAGCAATACAGTCTCACATCAAAAACCAGGAAGGATCTCTAAAAAACAACCTAATATCCCACCTCAAAGAACTAGAAAAAGAACCCAAAAGAGAGCAGAAGAAAGGAAATAATAATAATCAAAGCAGAAATAATGAAACAGAAGTTAAAAAAAATTCAAAAGATCAACAAAACCAAAAGCTGGTTCTTTGAAAAAATAAACAAGATAGACAAACCACAAAGAAAGAACGGGAAAAAGCACAAATAAATAGAATCATAAATGAAAGAGGAGAAATTACAACAGACACAGCAGAAATCAAAAGAATCATCAGACACTACTATGAACAGTTATATGCAAACAAGTTCAACAACCTAGAAGAGATGGACAAATTCCTAGAACTATACAAACATCCCAAGCTAGATCAAGAAGAAATAGAACACCTAAACAGACCAGTTACAATCAGTGAAATTGAAACAATAATCAAAACCCTCCCCCAAAACAAAAGCCCAGGACCAGATGGTTTCACAAATGAATTCTACCAAACACTCAGAAATGAACTAGTGCCTGTCTTACACAAACTCTTTAAAAAAAAACGAGAAGGAAGGAATACTACTAAATATGCTTTATGAAGCCAACATTATACTAATACCAAAACCGAACAAGGATAATACAAAAAAAGAAAACTACAGGCCAATATCTCTAATGAACCCTGATGCAAAAATCCTCAATAAAATCTTAGCTAACAGAGTCCAACAATGCATCAAAAATTAATTCACCACAACCAAGAGAGATTTATTCCAGGTGCACAAGGATGGTTCAACATCAGAAAATCAATTAATATAATCCAACACATCAACAAAAAGAAAAATAAAAACCACACAATCATATGAATAGATGCTGAGAAAGCATTCAACAAAGTCCAACACCCATTTATGATGAAAGTCCTCAAAATTCTAGGGATAGAAGGAACATACCTCAACATGATAAAGGCCATATATGATGAACCCACAGCCAATATCATCCTCAATGGTGAAAAGCTGAAGAAAGCCTTTCCCCTGAAATCTGGAAAAAGACAAGGATGTCCACTGTCACCACTGCTCTTCAATATAATACTGGAAGTCCTAGCCAAAGCCATAAGACAAAAGACAGGCATACAAGGAATCCAGACAGGGAAAGAAGAAGTAAAGCTATCACTATTTGCAGACAGTATGATAATATACATAGAGAACCCTAAAAACTCCACAAAACTAATCAAAATAATCAACCAATTTAGTAAAGTAGTGGGATACAAAATCAACACACAAAAGTCAGTAGCCTTTTTATATGCAAATAATCAATCTGAAGAAGAGGAAATCAAGAAAACCACCCCTTCTACAATTGAAACAAAAAAATCGAATACCTGGGAATAAATCTAACAAAAGAAGGGAAAGACCTATACAAAGAAAACTATAAAACATTATTAAAAGAAATAGAAGAAGACACAAAGAAATGGAAAGACATCCCCTGCTCATGGATTGGAAGAATTAACATCATCAAAATGGCCATACTACCAAAAGTAATTTACAGATTCAATGTTATTCCAATAAAAATCTCAATGACACACTTCAAAGAGATAGGACGAATACTGATGAAGTTCATTTGGAATCACAAAAAACCTCGAATAGCTAAAGCCCTCCTGATCAAAAAGGAGAATGGAGGTATCACCCTCCCAGACTTCAAACTGTGCTACAAAGCCGTAATAATTAAGACTGCATGATACTGGAACAAAAATAGAGAAACAGATCAATGGAATCGAACAGAGAACCCAGAAATCAACCCACATACATATGGACAATTAATCTTTGATAAAGGTGCAAAGAACAGTCCGTGGAACAAGGACAGTTTGTTCAACAAATGGTGCTGGGAAAACTGGACGACTACATGCAGAAAAATGAAACTAGACTACTACCTCACACCATGCACTAAAATCAATTCAAAATGGATAAGAGACTTGAACATAAGACCTGAAACCATAAAATATATAGAAGAAAACATAGACAAAACAATACATGACATCCACCTTCGTAACAATTTTAAAGACACATCCCCCAAAGCAAGGATAGTGAAGGAAAAGATTAATAGCTAGGATTACATCAAACTAAAAGGCTTCTGTACAGCAAAAGAAACATTAATCAAAACAAAGAAACAGCCTACAGACTGGGAAAAAAATTTTTGCACTCCGTACAACAGACAACGGCTGATCACAAAAATCTACAAAGAAGTCACATGACTCAACAAAAACAAAGCAAAAAAATCACATTAAATTGTATTATTTTTTAAATGAGGTATCATTTGTTCACACTGTATATGATTTAGAAGTATACATTTGTACCTCTTCAGATGTATGTTATCACATCACACCACCAAAGCCCCATAATGTTCCACTCTAGTCTACTGGACCCTCTTCTCCTCCATCTTTTCCCTTTAGTATGGGTTGATAGTTCTTTATTGTTTTCCCCAAGATTTCCAACCCTGAAAACACCTCTCCAGACTCTTCTTTTTCCTTTTTTCCTCTCTTTTCCATCTTTCCTTCCTTCCTTCTTTCTTTTGCAATCACAAATTGAGTTTATCTAACTGCAGAAATGAAACTTAATAAACCTTCAACTTGAAATTTTTTCTCACAGAAAAGGATGCTCACAAGGGTTGGGAAAACCATTTCTGGGCTTATCCAACTAAGATTCCAATTTACAAGGACTGAGAGACACACAGAATTATAATCACCATTTAGTCATAAAGTCAGTCTAGTAATGGTCCTCCTGGTGGAGAATAAAATGACAGTGTTGGCATCAACTTAGAGCAGAGAGGAAGCAGAAATCTTGGACTCATCCAAGATTTCTGTTTTTAAAGATTTAAAAACAGATTTGGATCTGGATTTCTGTTATTAAAGAACAAATTGCCTAACTTACCTTTTTCCTTCCATACAATAGTAGCTTATATATATATATTTTATAAGAATTTACATATTAGAAAAATGATTATATGTACATTTGTTTAATCCTTGTGACAACTCTACAAGGTAAGTATCACTTGTAGAGATGAGAATAGGCTCAACTAGATTATCATTTTGGTTACTTGCTCAAATTTTATAAAAAACATTCCCATCCATTATATTATTCTCAAATTTATATCCCTGTGATGTGTGTGGTAAGTGTATTTGTGTGTGTGTACAGCTATAACCCTCAGTGTATGATAAATGAAGGTTCATCTAGATAATGAGAGGTATATTCGAACTTTGGCAGGGGCCTCTAGAACCAGGGAAGTACTCAAATTCCCCACCACCACATCCTACATTGGTAAAGCTGAGTGGGGTTGATGGTGGGAGGGGGTGCTCAGGGGTGGGTCTTTTGTGGATACAGATAACATGGCAAATCTTTAGGTCTTCCAGGGACAGGAGTAGCTCTACTTTCATCTTGGAGAACTAACATAAACAGGGAAAGGATCTGGGAAGTAGAATAAACATTTGCATGGGATGGTGAGTGATCATTCCCCAGGCTTTTAAAGCTATACTAAGTAGGGCTGCCAGATAAAATATAGGGTACACATATGTCTCAGGAAATTTGGGTAGCATACTTATACTAAAAAGTTGTTTATTGTTTATCTGAAATTCAAATTTAACTGAATTTTTATTGGTTACATTTGGCAGCGTTACTCCTAAGGGAAGGGTAATCCAATCTGCCCATCTCTTGCATCTCTATGAAACAGACACCTACACCATGATGACCCTAGTCCACCAGTGGCAATTGTGATTAGAGACCTCCACTGAGATAATGTCCTATTTCATCTGACTTAAGCAACCTAATATTAAGACTGGAGTGGATTTAAGTATTTCCATAGCTTTTGAAATTGGACGATCACCTATTATACAATTGTTAGCAAAGACCAATTATGGCATTGAATTTACAAGGTAGATGTCCCTCTGTAGCACATCTCTTTCCATGTCAATGGATGGAGAATTCCTTACCAGTCCTGGCACCATGTTTATCTCATCTCATTCTTTGAGTAGAATAGTCACTTACTTGTATGGGATGTGTTTGCTGCCATTGACGAGAGCCAGGATGACATTCCCCAGAGCAGAGAGTGAGAGGCACAGACCTGAGCCTCCTTCCCGATTTTTGCTAAGAGCTTTCACACAGCTGCCAAGATCAATGAGGTGTAGGCGGCTGCGGCCTCCAGACACTGTCATAGGAGAGAAAAGAGACAAGAGAAAAGTGGTTAAGTGCTTGTAAACACTCATCTGTTCTTCATGTTGCTCCTTGGGAAATATGAGGAGGAAAGAAAGGGGGAAGTAAAAGGTTGAAGTACACTATCTAGTAAAAAATCCCAACAAAACCATGCATGAATTTCCATCCACCACACATCACTGACCTAAAATCTTCTGACACTTATCCTATAAACAAATGAATAATTCCTATACAATGAATTGGATGATATTTTAGAGAAGGTAAATGTCTAATCAAAAGAGGATAAAGCATGTGTCTACACATCCTCTTGATAGCAGCATTCTGAACCTGATCAAATTAAAATCTGAATGGTTCATTTATGTGTTTTGTTGTTAATTATAGAGACCCTGATCAAATGCTCAACCAAGAATCAGATTGATAAACCAAGGTAAAACCAGGAAGAGGTAACAACTAGGTGCAGAGATAAAAATCCAAGCATTTGCTGAATAGCTACCATGTTCCAGGGGGTACACAAATACAAATCTCGTACAATTTGCATGGTAAAATCATTAGCAAAATATTTTCATCCTTTTTTTAAAATAGATGATAAAATAGGAGTTTTGAAAAATTAATAAACTTGCTCATGGACTGTGACCATGTGATTCAGTCTCTCACCTGAAACAACTCCCAAAACAAACAAAATATGTAAAAAAACACTTTACAAGACACTGAATATGAGGCAGTAAAGGGCAGTTATCAGTGAAAGGTGGAAAACAAGCAAGCTGAGCTCTACTTGTTCCCCAGCTTACTGCATTGAGAGAGTTTCTTGGCCCTGGCCCAGGTAGGAAGACTCAGGTAGAATCTACTGGACTCCTTGAATTGTGGAGATAGAGCAGAGAATCCAGGGAGACCAACGTGGCAATAATTCACATGATAGGGTACTGGAGAGGTGAGAACTTTGGAGATTTTTCAGAAGGTCCCCTTGAGTAGTCAACCAAGTACTGATCAACATAGGTATTTGAGGCTGTGGAATTTGCTACCTATTACAGGTAATAGTGCATGGCACTCACACAAAGCCAGTCATAGGCACTGTTACCAAGAGTCATACTGGAAAACCTTAAGATTCACGGCATTGGGTAGAGTGCCCAAACTGTGAAACAATTAGTTTTACACTGAGGACTGACTGGGTCTCACCGAGCAAATCTTAAAAGTAAGACCAGAAAGAATCAAATCACAAATAACTGCATCCATAAATAAAGCTTAAGAATATTTATAAAATACAAAAGTGTTCACCTCCCAAACAAACTAACCAGGCCTACAAAGAAGCAAGAAAATGAGATCTGATATAAAAAGAAAATTGAAATTAAGCCAGAACTGATTGGTATAGTTGTCAGAGTTGACAGAGAAAGGCAGTAAAACAATTATGATGGTATTTCAATTCTGATGGTATATTACTTTTTTTTAAAAAATATTTGTTTATTTATACATACAAGCTGGGGTAGAGACCAGAGGTGTGGGGCAGCGAGAGGGTTCACCAGAGACAGAGTGGGGAGCAGAACAGGCAGATCAGAAATACAGTGCTGAGGGGAGCAGTGGGCGAGGCAGGAGAGGTCTGCTGCACCATGTGGGATTCTCCCTGGCTGGGCATCGAACTCGCATCGCTGCTGCCGACAGCTCCACAGCGCAGCGCTTAACCGCTGCGCCACCAGGGAGGCCCCTGATGGTATATTACTTTTAAGACTAAGTAGAAACATGAAATATATTTTAGAACACACAAAGTGAATCACTGGAAGTAAAAACTATATGTGATGAAAAATATGCTCAATGGGATTAATAGCAGAATTGAATTGTAGAAGGAAAGATTGTTGTATTTGAAGATATAGCAATGTATATTATTCAATATGAAATACAGAGAGAAAATTAAAAAAAAAAAGAAAAACATAGAAAAAGAGTTACAGAACAACTCCAAGTGTCCTAATATGTGAGTCACTGGAATCCCAGAAGGAGAAGAAACAGGATGGCACAGATACATTATTTGAAGAAATAATGTCAAATTCCAAATTTGATGAAAGCTATAAATTCACAGATTCAAGGCACTTAATGAGTCCCAAATATAAGAAAAATGGTGAAAACTACACTACAGTAAGAATAATCAAATGACTTAAAGCTAGTAATGATGAGAACAATCTTAAAAGGGGCAAAAAAAAATGTTACATATAAAGGAATGAAGGTAAGGATGATGGCAGATTTCTTGTTGGAAATAATACAATTGAGAAGATGTGGAGCAACATTTTTTAAGTACTGAAAACCATCAACCTAGAATTTTATATCTAGCCAAAGTATCATTCTTAGATAAAGTTACAATTAAGACCTTTCCAGACTTTAGAAGTTGAAAATTTACATAAGCAAACCCACAAAGGACATACACAAAAGAATAAAGGGCTTTGGAAATGATAATTATGTGAATAAATACATTTAACCTATTAGGTAAATCTCTTTAAAAGAAAGTTGTCTATTAGAATAAGAATATTACAGTGAAACGTGGGTTATAACAGACGCAAAATGTAACTGTTTGACAACTATTGCACAAAGGTTAAAGTGGAGAAATGGAAGTATTCTGTTGTTAAGTTTTTATTCTATACATGAAGTGGTATAATAGCACTTGAGATAAGATGAAGATGCTACTGTAACTTCTAAAGCAATTACTAAATAACAATGAGTAGAGCTAATAAGCCAACAAAAATATAAAGTGGAATCATTAAAAACATTGAATAAAAGAAGGTAGGTAAAAGAGAAAAGGAAAACAAAGAACATACATTAGGGGTGATGGATATACTCATTATCTTGCATGTGGTGGTGGTTTTATGTGTGTGTGTATGCATGTGTGTGTGTGTATATATATATATATATGACATATATATATATATATATATATATATATATATATATATATATGACAAAACTGATCAAACTGTGCATATTAAGTATCCGCACATTATTGTGTCTCCAATATATCTTACTAAAGCTGCTTAAAATAAGAGGGAAATTTGTCCAGGATCCCACTGTGTGGTAGAGCTGTTCATCCTATACGTTGTGACCTCAGGCAGTTCCTGAGACAGCAGGAGCTATTAATACATGCTGCCTTTTATTCCAGACTCCACTCTCCAAGTGCAGGGTACCTCTGGTTATCTCTTTCCTCTCCCTTTTTTCCCAGACAGCAGCAGACTCCTGCTCCTTAGACTTTTGGATTCCTAACTTCAGGGTGCTCCAGCTCACACCACCAGACAGATCATCTCTACTGCTTCCTTTTCCCTCTGTCTGCCTCTACTCTGCATGGAAGGAAAACAGCAAAGGTAGAAATCAGAAGTTCGCAGCTCGTTTGGGACAAGTTGGAAAAGGTGGTTGAGAAAGCTCATGCAGGAGATGGGATGTGCACATGTCTAGATTTTGGTGAATGTGGGAGGAGTGTGCATGTGTCTGGGATGTGTGGGCAGTTTCTGATACATCTGCAGGCAGAGCCCCACTAATGGCTTTGATGCAGGAGGGTGAGATGCAGTTTCTGCTATATGATGAAAACATTCAAGAACCACTGTATGAACTGTAATCCTGCCTCTATCCCATCACACCCTCAATTTCCACATCTAGCACTGAGAAAGAAAGGTCATGAATTTTATAGAAAGCACAGCAATGTAGTTCAGGTTCTCTAGTTACTCTGGTACCAGTATAGCAAAAAACTTTTCTCACTCAGGACTTTGTATTTTGTTTACCTTCAACTAGACCAATAAAAAGCCTTAAAAGGAAAGGTATAATATTACTTCTCTTCTACCCTATTTTGTATCATGCAGATAAGCACATGGCAGTGTGCTAGGGAAATACTTATTTTTAAAGTGAAATACCATGTTTTGCAATCTAATTATATAGACAGGAGAAACTTAGATATTCCACGTGTATCACAGATTAAAGGGCAAAGACAGGGACCCATTTGGATTTTCTGACGCTAATAGTCCATTTGATGTAATGGAATAAAATGAATAATGTACATGTAGTAAAATAGAACACAGAGAACAAAAGGCACAGTTTAGACTGTGCCAAAGAATTATATTATAAAATACCTATAATTATACCTGCATGACTCAAATTGAGAGTCACGTTCAGACAATGGAAAACAGACTCTCCTCTCTACCCACTATACCCACTGGAGTTTCAGTCACAGAATTATCAATTTTACACATGGTGCTTAATCTGGAATAGGTA
This sequence comes from Scalopus aquaticus, assembly GCA_004024925.1. Lineage (NCBI taxonomy): Eukaryota > Metazoa > Chordata > Mammalia > Eulipotyphla > Talpidae > Scalopus > Scalopus aquaticus. The sequence continues at coordinate 906 of PVIJ01006347.1, read as the reverse complement.
AGCCCATATCATTTGCTCTTCTCACTAATTTACATGAAGACAGGTGGCTAGAGAGAAAGCAGGTCTATAATCAATGAACAAAATAAATGGTAATTAATAGCAGGTCGATGCCTCATCAACTTTTCAGATTTGTGGGATCACAGCTGCAAGGTTAGAGGAATAGAACTCAATCAGCTTTCAGTGACACTTTATTTATATTCTACATGTATAATTTATGTCTAGACTTTCACCAACTGAATTGTCCACATACCTTCCTCCCCCAACAAGAGGCAATACACTAATTTTACCCCACTTCTGAGCTACTCTCCGGCTCATGTTTACTGAGTACCTGGGAGATGGCCAGGGAATGCTCATCTCTCCTAAATCTATTACTTAATTCTTTTTTTTTAAAGATTTATTTTATTTTTGCATACAAGCTGGGGGCAGGCCAGAGGTGTGAGGTGGTGAGAGGGCTCACCAGAGACAGAATGGGGAGCAGAACAGCGCTCTCCACCACGAAGCCCGATGCCCACCACAGGCAAGGAGCTCGTGGCCATTGTGGCTTTTATTTTGTCTGCACCCTTTTGCTCCACAAAATGAGCAGAGTTCCTTCTAATCCTAATTATGCAACTTGTAGTCATTATTATCTATAAAAATATAATAATTATGTGAACATTGTGTGAAGAGAGTTAATATTTCTATAAAAGCAACTCAGTGCTTTGGAAAAGTGTGTTAAAAATTGGCAGAAAAAAATTTTAGACTATAGAAATAAAGTCTGTACTCAGTTGCATACGTATCATTTTAGTTCTTGAACAACTTAGAAGAAAATTAAAGCAAAAATCAGACAATTTATGTGTGTGATTTATGGAAGTTAAAACTTGAAATTGAATATTCATTTCAAAGAGAAAGTGACCTCCCAAAACCCCC